>JASPKZ010010684.1:560000-765000 GCA_030220185.1 Diploptera punctata | reverse complement strand
GCTTAGGATTATGGACTCTCCTGGCGCACCACTATCATCATCGCCCATCATATCATCGGGGCAACGTAACCCCACCTTCCAGGCGCCCCAACCTCAGAAGTGGGTTACAAGTACGCCATGCCAGGAGAGAAACCAGGAATGTCGGAAGACAAACCTGGGGCATTTGAAAAAAAAAAAACATTTTTTACATTCGTAACTACACAATATTCGAACATTCGGACTCACCTAGAAAGTAAGAAATGACGATTTTCTGCTATATTTCGCCTGTGGAGCATCCCTCTTGATGGTCCAACAATAATCGGCCAGCATATTAGGATTCCATTTGCCTTGATATATATTTTCCCTAGCTGAAATGTCGTGAGTTAGCTCATTTGGTTTTATTTTACAATGGACAAATGGACGAAAAAACGTTTATTAAATAATTAATTATTTAAATCCACCAATTGAAATAGAAATAAAAAAAACTGTGGGTGATGGAGAAATTCCGAATACATATTTGAAAACACGATAAAAAACTGCATTAAGTACAACTATTGGTGCTCATGAGACAAAAATCATGTTGACCTGTGTTATTAATCATACAAATGCATGATTTTGTTCAACTTCAAGTTTTAAAAAAAACTTGGTAACCTACAGAGGGCATTTAAAGGGCAAACTTAATGACAGACTGTGACGTTATAAATCATAACTCAATGACTAATCATAAGTAATTAAATTTATTTTTCACAGAAATAAAGAGGAAACTCCATTTTATATAAGAAAACGTAAATTGAAAAATTACATTTTTTGATGCACAAAGGTACTTTTACTCCCTTTTAGGTATCCCATATGGTCTATAACCGCTAATACAATGACCTCTTTTAATTCGAACCACAAATAGGGTTGTAAAAGTTTCGGTGTTACGGCGATAGAACCTGGTGTGTCGGAACCAGAAAAGACCTCACATAACACCGTAGAATAGACTTTGGTTCCAATCAGCTCTGTTATACTGGGATAGCGCAATAGGTGCTCGAAGAGTCCACCTTCCCAATCTGAATAAAAACTTTTATAAGATTCATGATGAGTTCCGTTGAGGTATTATTCAAAATTTAAAATATAAAATTATGAAATATTCATCTGAAAGGTCCGTCTCCTCAACTTAATTAATTATTTAACTGTAGCGCTTTCGGGATTTGTTCCATCATCGGCAGAAACGCCAGTTTTGAATCCTGCCGATGATGGGACAAGTCCCGGAAGCGCTACACCTTTCACGTGAATATTTCATAATTTTATATTTTAATTTTGGATAAAAACTACTGCTATATCATATTGACAATTGTTTTTCCTTACAGAATAAAACACTGTATACAATCCTGGTACCTATGTGCCATGTTCAATATGGTCTCTATAACACTTTTAAACAAAAACTTTTTTTAAAAATTGTAATGGCGTAAAGGAAGCGAAATATCATGTTAAAATGTTCGCAGATATTATAATAATAAACATAATTAATGAGGAAAACAATAATAAAATGCCTCACCGCCTTGCTGTGTCGAGTTCCAAGTAACGATCTTAATTTCTTCACTAGAAAAAATGTCCATCTCTCTCCACTTACCTGTAAGTAAAAAAAAGTTAAAAATTAGTTTCAACGATTAGCTCTAAATAAAAGGTGTTTCTATGCCATACTAACATAAAATAAAATAATAAAACGGAAAAGCACAAAATGTATTGAGTTAGGCTTTCACGGCCGGAGTTACTGTGATGATCTTGAAGAAGATTTCCGGGCTGTTGGTCGTGGTCTTCAGGCTTGTAGTTCCCCGACGTTTCGCCAGAGAGTGTGTCCGGCATCCTCAAGGCTTGTCTTGAGAATGGTAACTCTTGACGATGCCGGACGCAGTCTCTGGCGACACGTCGGGGAACTACAAGCCTCAAGACCACGGCCTACAGCCCGGAAATCTTCTTCAAGATCATATGTAATGTATTCGTTGCTGTGCTGCGAATACTAGGCACTCTTACTTTAAGGGGAGGAAATGAGATTACAAGTATTTGAGAATAAGTAGCAGCTAGTTAGGAAAATTGGAGCCACAGAGAGCTGAACAGACATTGTAGTGAAGTGAGAAAACTACGATAATAGTGAAGGTTACATGGTACTTTATATGAAGCCAAGATATAATAAGGAACAGTTAAGTCTCGTAGACTGCGATGGGCAGGGACCTGTTGCGCGTATGGGGAATGAAAGACGTGCATCGGAGTTTCTATGTAGGAAAGCCAGAGGGAAAACGCCCAGTTGGTAGACTCAAGAATGAGGTGGTAGAATAACATTAACTATGATTTGAGGGAAGGTAGATGTAATACAGGACGGGCTAGATGATGGAAAGCCAACGATTAGCTCAGGATAGAGTATGTATGGAGAGGATTATATTCAGCGACGGCCATGACCATACGGGCTTCGATAGTGCCAGTGAGTAAGGAAGTAAGCTACTTTAGCCACTTTAATGATCGGTAGGAAATGTAGATGAATATAAATGTCATTGCTACATTAGTTACTAGATTGTAGCAAGGAGCTATAGCAGGAATATACGAAGGGAAGGCAATGCCTTTGAGAGTGCAGGAAGCGAAACTCTGGAAATATCCTTAATAATATTATTGCTCATTCACGAATGTCTGACTCGAAATTCTACTTTTAAAAGGAAAACCTTGTAAATTCACGATATTAATGAAAACGCTGATTTTCAGTAACAGAAGTAGAATATAAGACAATATTTATTATTATTTTCTTGTTCATGACTTTCCATTCCCAAGCACACAATTTTACTGTGTACTAGAATTCTTAAAACGGAGAAGATATCTACATGAAATTAAACACAGGCTCGACTCGAGAAATTGGACGGTATTATGAGAATATATGGACGCTGGTGCCAACATCCTTTCAAAAACATATAGCAATATGCTGAAATTAAATTAAAATAAAACTTAGTTTTATTTGGATTATCTACATATTTATTAACGGAGTATAATTCAGTGACCAAGCTGTTCCTACTTTCGGTTACCACTGTACCGTCTTCAGACATGCTTACAAAATTAGTGAATTGATGCTTCCATCTGATCTAAGCAACAATACAAGAGATAATTTTATTTAATTTAATAAAATGTAACAAATGCGATTCATTCAAATCAAGGTGAGAATTTTACATGTTATTTGTGATAAGGTTAATGGAGGTTGGACCTTTTCGAGGCTGGTGTAGACATAAATAAATTGAAAAGTAGTGCTATAACAGTAAAATCCTCAACTGGATTGAAATGAATCGCCTTTGTTAATGAAAAGATTTAGATACATTAATTGTTTTTGTATGTTGCTTTTAGATCCGTTTGGACACAATTCATACTTTTGTTAACAGGTCTGAAGAAGGTACAGTGTACCGAAACAGCTGTCACTGAATTATATCTTAATAAATATGAAAATCTAATAAAACTAAGTTTTATTTTTATTTAATTAATGATTATCGATTTTCGTCAAGTAAACACCAACTCTTCAATTCATTATTAAAATTTAGAAAATGTATTAAACCGTTATTCTCAATCAGTCATATTGCATACCAAAGCAAAAAATTCGGACTCCTGCCTTAACGGAAGACCCTAAAGGCTCAATAAAATTGTACATATTCGATTCAATATGTGACGGGACAGGCCATAAGTTGATCCGCCTAGGAACTTATTAAGCAGCGCACTAGATCGGTTTTGAAGGATTATTGATGGAAAATTATTATTCTTGATGTCAGTTTATAAAAGCTGGATGAATTCAAGAGACATAGGAACAATAATCGCAAATAGGAATGAGATGCACCGAAGAAATATAAACATAGGACTCCATTCTGGAAATGTGTGCCTATTATGCATTGCAAGAGAATCTTGATGTCCAAACTCCTTTCAAAAAACGTCTCTAACTGAGAATATAATAATCAAATATGTAGATCATACCAGTATATATTACCCATAGTACTTTCTGCCCGAAGGCAGGTCCTTCACTGCAATCATAGCACTTTCATGCTATGCTTGCAGCTTTACTAGGGAATTTTAGGTGTGGTAGCTTCCCGTTGCTTTCCACACCGGTGAAGAATGATAATGATAATGGTAAGGATGATAATGATGATGATGATGGCCATATGATTTCGGGGACCGTTTGGGCCTTAAAGTTTTCCTGACATTTGTCTTATAGGTGAGGAAAAATCCCGATAAAAACCTCACCCAGAAAAACTGCCCCGACCGGGGATCGAACCCGGACCCGCTGCGTGACAAGGCAGCACGCTACCTCGAGACCACAGCGGTGGACCAGTTATATTATATGGGTGCGAAACATGGACTTTAAGGGAGGAAAGGAGATTACGAGTATTTGAGAATAAAGTACTTAGAATTTTTGTTGATAAAAGAGAGATGAACAGACAGGTGAATGGAGAAAACTGCATAACAGTGAACTACATGATTTTTATAGGAAGCCATATATAATAAGAACAGTTAAGTCTCGTAGACTGCGATGGGCAGGACATGTTGCACGTATGGGGAATGAAAGACGTGCATGGAAGCTTCTTGTAGGAAAACCAGAGGGAAAACGCCCAGTTGGTAGACCAAGAATGAGTTGGGAGAATAACATTAACTTATACAGAGAATGATTGGAAAGCATTAGCTCAGGATAGGGATGTATGGAGAGCTTATATCAGTGTGGCCATGAACCTACGGGTTCGATAGTGCCAGTGAATTAGTTAATTGTAATAAAGAATGAAGATATAAGAACAGAGTTAAATATATATCAATTAAACTATAAAATCAAATGATACAGAGAAAAATGGTTGAGACATGTAGAAAGAATGAATGTAACAAGATTACCAAAAGCAGCATTTTACTACAAGCCAAGAGGTTCAAGGAATGTAGGAAGGCCAATGAAAAGATGGACATAACAACTGTGAGGCGGAACAGGCATTTTGCCTATTCCGTGAAGTGAAGAAGAAGAATAAGATAATAAATCAAGTTCTGATGGGATTCCAGCTGAGCTTAAAAAAAAATCTGTAAGTACTTGTGTACTAAAACATCCGGCTAGAAAAGCTGAAATAAAATTAAGAAGATAAATATATATTTACATCTGTCAATCAGTCTGCGGCGTCAAGTGGCAACAAGGTTCCCAAAAGCAATACTATTTTCTAGACATGAAAGCATTTTCTGCGCGTGCATATTGAACTTGGCCGAGTAGTAGAAGCAGGGATCGTGAAAGCAGAGCAGCTTGGAGGGTTAGAACAATGTTTAACGTCCTCCAGGGAGGTGGCGCCACGTACAGCCCTCTAGAATGTACTTGCTCGCTACTTTATAAAGTTCGCATGCGGTGCAGTGACCACTCTGCTGCAGTACAGTGGAATACACCACTTCTTATGGAGGTAGAGAATGGAATTTTTCTGTTAACAATATTTTTATGATCTTACTGTGCTATTTAGAATTACTACTGTTCGACAAGTGGTCGAAATTCGATCTACATAACAAGTCGCTTTATATTAGACATTGTTTTGAATTATCATCCTCTTAACGTGTCCTTCTTTCGGAAGGTCGATTCCAAATGCGTCTCCAATCATCTCTATCTTCCCATGATTTGCTTCTTTTTAGTTCTTCCCAGTCGTATCCTCTCTCTTGTAGACTTTTCTTCGCTTGGTTAATCCATCTTTCTCGAGGTCTACCTCGTGGTCGTTTTCCTTGTATCTTGAGGTTTAACAGTCTTTCCTTTTCCATTCGTTTTAAATATCCAAACTATCCATACATCCATAGTAATTCTGCCAGAGGGCACGTATTTCACTGCAATCATAACATTTTCATGCTATGCTTTGCAGCTTTACTAGGGAATTATAGGTGTGGAAGCTTTCCGTTGCTTTCCACACCGGTGAATGATGATGATGATAATGATAAGGATGATGATGGTGGCTGGGATGATTTTCGGGGACCTGTCCAAACTATATTACTCTATTTTTTTTTGTTAATTTTTCTACATTTAATATCACCCTGATTTTGTCATTCCTTATTCTATCTCTCCTTGTTTTATGTACGAGGGTGGATCAAATATAAACCGGAATTTCTATCTGGAGGATCTGGTAGCGAACTACAAAGGTTGCGGTTTGGAGGAGAAGTTGGTGGGGGTGTCTGGAGTAATGATCTTGATGTGTCGCACTCCGAAGAGCGGCCGTCTGCTTCAGTACGTCATGAGCGAGCAAGAGGTACACATTCTCGTACCATTCCATGGAAGAATTTAATTTCTGTAGCTTGGATTCTGCTCAAGTACTTCTTTGTACATGTCCAAGTGTCAGCTGCATGTGTTAGAACTGGTTTGAAATAAGTTTTATTTTTACATTGTCAATTTACTCTTGGTGGCTGTGTCTTTATTCCAGATTAATTGTTTAGTTAAATTATAGACTTTTATAAACTTTTCTCTATTCTTTTACTGATTTCAGTCTGTATTTTCCCATTTACATTTATCACTGTTCCTAAATATGCAGTTTTTTCCACTTTTTGTAGATTTTTGCCTGATAACTTAATATTGTAATCATAGTACTGGTTTCTACATATTTTGATGACTGCTTCAAAATGTTAGTTCTAAATTGTCTTCTTCTTGTTCTTACTCATAATTTGTAGGATTTTCATGCCGTTTATTTCCAAAATCACTCCTCGGAGGAAGACGTACTGGATGTCCATTCACTGTCTATCCATCTCTTGGCTGGTCTTCCTCTTGTTCTTCTCCCGTCCATTGGTCTATCTTCTTTACCTCTTTTTGCAAGTCGGTTGTCTTCCATTCTTTCTATATGACCCTTCCAATATTTTCGTCTATCTATAATAAATTTGGTTATGTCTTGAATATGACATTTGTCCCTAATTTCTGTGTTGTGTATTTTATCAAGTAATGTTTTCCCCTGAACAGTTCTTAAGATCTTCATTTCGCATGTGCTTATTATTTGTTTAGTTTTTGTTGTATCAGCCCTAGTTTCTGCTCCATATACGATACTTACTTACTTACTCACTGGCACTATCGAACCCGTAGGTTCATGGCCGCGCGGACATAAGCTCTCCATACATCCCTATCCTGAGCTAATGTTTTCCAATCATTCCCTGTGTAATCTACTTCCCTCAAATCATAGTTAATGTTATTCTCCCACCTCATTCTTGGTCTACCAACTGGGCGTCTTCCCTCTGGCTTTCCTACAAGAAGCTTCCATGCAAGTATTTCATTCCCCATACGTGCAACATGTCCTGCCCAAAAAAAAAAACGCAGTCGACGAGACCTTAACTGTTCTTATTATATCTGGCTTCCTATCAAGACCATTGTAGTTCCTTGTTATGTAGTCTTCTCCATTCACCGGTCTGTTCATCTCTCTTCGTGCACGGTCCAAACATTTTCCTAAGTACTTTATTTTCAAATACTCATAATCTCCTTTTCTGCCTTAATGTAAGAGTCCATGTTTCGCACCCATATAATATAACTGGTAGAATAACAGTTTTATATATTTTCAGTTTAACGTTTTTTGAAAGGAGTTGGGACATCAAGAGTCTCTGTAATGCATAATAGCACGCATTTCCAGAATTGAGCGTATGTTTAATTTCTTTGTGCATCTCATTCCTATTTGTGATTATTGTTCCTAGGTATTTGAATTCATCCACTTCCTCAAAATTTCCCTCATTTGTCATTAGCTGTCCATTTCCATTATATAATGTATTTCTACGTGTGACCATATATTTAGTTTTATTGATATTTACTTCCAGTCCTAAGTTCTTAGTGTTACTCAATAGTGTGTGCGTGTTGGCCTTTAGTATCTCCTCGCTATCGGCCAGTAGTACTACATCATCAGCATAAACTAACAGCTTATTAATACCATTCAGTTGTAAGCCTTCCTCATTCTCTAAAGATTTAATGGCATGCTCTAGTACATATACGATAACTGTTCTAAATTGTATTAGACCATAATCATAAAAATACAGGGTATATATTTCCCGGTTGGTAGAACAAGAATGAGGTGGGAGAATGACATTAAGTATGATTTGAGGGAAGTAGATTATACAGCGAATGATTGGAAAGCATTAGCTCAGGATAGGGATGTATGGAGAGCTTTTGTCCGCGCGGCCATGAACCTGCGGGTTCGATAGTGCCAGTGAGTAAGTAAGTATATAGTTATGTTGGAGTGTAATTGATGATGGGAGAGAGTATTCTATTGGGTAGCTACAATAAGTAGCGGCTCCACGTTGAGAAAACTTAGTTGTAACGGCTGGGGATCTGACATGCTGACCACATGTCACCCCTACACTGGCAGAATGAACGTCTACTATGTGATTAACACATGTGGATGTGAGGCCAGCAACCGGCTGGTCAACCAAGGGTCTTCTAGACCTGTTGCGCCAAAGAGTTTAGTTTTTTTTTTATATTGTGAAACCTTAGCTCCCCCCCCCCAAGGAATATCGCCTTGACGTGGCGGAGGGGCTTAGTACCTGATGATCCAGACGGCTTACTGAGTGAGACCAGTTGGCAAGAGCTGAAGGGAAGCTAAGAATATTGCACAACGGGCGGATGGGGCTCCATAGTTTTGGTAGACAGCCCATCTAGGAGAAGAGGACTCCAAAATTAAACTCCTGGTCCTCCAAGTTGGGGGTTGATGGAACGGGCTAACTCCCCGTTCATCGAAAAAAAAGCAATGTTTAAAAAACCCAATGAAGCACAGGGAAGGAAAAAGAAGGGTAGACCAACTATTACGTGGATTCAGGGAATCAATGAAGCTAAGAGGGAATGGGAAATAGAAGAAGATATATGGATGAACAGACAAGAATGGAAAAATGTGTTGAAACAAATGTGTAGTTAACTGTGAACATGGGTACCGGAAAAATGTATATTCATTGTAAAAGCCGGAATAATAAAAAATAACCTTAGCTCAGGATAGCGATGTATACAAAGTTTATGTTCACGCGGCCATGAACCTATGGGTTGAATAGTGCCAGTGAATTATACCTTATCCGCTCTTGAGCGATCCTAACATTATATCTTAATAAATATGAAAATCAAATAAAACTAAGTTTTATTTCTATTTAATTAATGTATATAGAGAAAATAGACTAAAATAGTTTGGACAGGTCCCCGAAAATCATCCAGCCATCATCATCATCCTTATCATTATCATCATCACCATCATGATTCACCGGTGTGGAAAGCTGCAAAGCGTAGCATGAAAATGCTATGCCAAACGCCAATTGTATCCTTCCGCCATTAGCGCCACAATTACTGTCACATTGACAGGAGCACGTGTGAAGTATATAAGACATGTGATCGTTGAATGGAGTAGATTACAAGAAAGCTGGTGAGATTTTTCACTGAACTTGTGAAATACATTTAAAATAACTGTTTTTTTACCACTGGTTAAAGGTTTTAAAAATGTAGATGGCAACACAGCAACAGACGAGTCAACACCTTCAGCCATTTTGTTGCATCACCCATATTTAATAAACTATTTTAAGTTGTAATTATTGATTAGATATATTTTAGAATATTTTCGATCTTTTGAATATTATTATTTTCATTCAGGAAGAATAACAAGTATATTCAGAGGACATATTTTTAATTTAATGAAGGGAACTACTTTATCGCATACTTACTGCTTCTACAACGTACGTCGGTATCCATAACCAATGAAAAGCGAGCAGGTCACATGGTTATGTTTCGACGAGGATCACTTTAAGGGGACCCGGAAGGCCAGATGTCTTGAAAAAAATGCATTTTCATTTTTTTATCAATTAAAATACTAGAAAGATTGCTCTTTAATATGGTATAATTATCTTGTTTCTAAGTGTGTTTATTATTTGTTTTAAATATTCCCCGTCCCTTTAAAATGTGGGCGTGAGTCATCAACTCTCTCCCATAGTTAGCATCATTTTTTCAATATATAAACAACATTTTCTTCTAAACTATTAAAGCTAGAGACCAGGGCTTCAATATAGCGCTCATATACAATTGTTACCATATTCATGTTGTGATAGCTGAGTAATTAACCTTTTCACTGCTGAGATATTTCCAGCCTTTAAAACCCTCCTTGCTCAATGCAAGGAGAAATATGGAAAAAGTTTATTTAGGTTCCTAAGAGATGGCAGTATATGCCTGCTTAGTTTGAAAGCAATGCAATACGTATTATATAACTAGCAGGCGTTTGGAGTTGAGAATGGATATACACACCCATAGCACAGCAAGCATTTTCTTTGCCAACGGATATACCCGTTCGTAGCAGTGAAAAGGTTAAAGAATTTAGGTTGCAAAATACAGTGTAAAAACTGAAAGAAAATATTTGTAAAAAAAATATGTTTGATATAAATGCATATCTATATAAATCCTTACGATAGAAGACACTAAATAAATGAACCTTTCCACTGTAAAGATATCACCTTGATGAGCAAAACATTTCTTCCACTTACTTGTGTTTTGCACTCTTTTAACTTTACTATCTAACCTCTCTTGGTTAACTCTTGTTTTTTTCGACCCCGACGCTATTAGGGCATCCGAGGGCTAGGGAGTCTTTCCTTTCTTCCATTTCTTCTTTCCTTTATTTTCTTTTCTTCTCCAGAAAAGCCTGACCAGAGGCTATAAGATGGCAGCCCCATCACTGGTTTTGCCTTCCTTTGGCCAGCAACCAATCGAAGGGACTATTATTATGCTTTCAAGTCTTATACGAGAATTTCCCGGGGAGGGAAAATTTTCTATAGGATCGTAACAGGCCTTGGCCTAATACTTGGAAGGAAGAAGAAGAAGAAGAAGGATTAATAGTTAAGGAGAAAATGTTCCTTACATTTAACATTATAAGTAATGATTTTGCATCTTTTTCTTATGAAGGTTGAAACATTGCTTCCATATATGAAAATGTACGGCATTAAAAAACGGACTAAATAAAAGCAATTCGTTAGGGCATTTTTTTGCATTTTCCTAACTTTTTTTTAGCGATATGTCATTTTTTGGCAATTTTAGGTCATTTTGTTTTCCGGAAGGCTGTGACATTATTTGTAATTGATGTAAGATTTTTATTATAATTCAGTATTTTTCCCTGTCAATACAATTTCTTGGAATTAAGTAGTTGTTTTGCTAACTACTACCCCTAATTTTCAAGGTATGTGCATAATGAACTTGCCCACTTCTAGGAATTTTATTCAACTTCTTAGAGCTTATGCTAGCTTCTACCCTTATTCTGATTGTTAACTGCAATTCAAAATTGCTGTAAAAGTGCGCTGTGTAATTGAAATGGATTTTCTGCAATAAAAGGTGCTGTAACATGTATTTGTTAAATACTTTTCTTTTAATATTTTGATGTTAAGTTAAATTTTATGTAATTCAGTAATCAACTAAGTGCATCATCACCATCATCATAGTACATTCACGAATTTAGGTCATTTGTTGACCTGTTTCGGCCTCAAGAGAAACACCATCCAGAAGTCTTTTGAGTGGACGTCCTGGTCTTCTTCTTCCTGCAGGTTGATATCTTAACATTTGTTTGGGTATTCTGTGATCTTCCATTCGATGAACATGTTGCATCCATCTTGACTTATAATCAGAAATTTTGTTTTCTAAAGGTTCCATGTGTAATTCTTCTAAGATGTCTTCATTTTTTTTGTGATCTAGTAGTGTGTATCCTGCAGTCCTCCGAAGGTATCTCATTTCAGCAGATCTAAGTCTCTGTATATCCTTCTGTTTCAACGTCCATACTTCGCCCATACAAAAGAGTTGGAAGAGCCAGTGTTTTATACACTTTCAGTCTTGAATGCTTTGGACTAACTGTGGCTTGAAGATAGAATTTATTAACCCTAAAATTCTTAAAAATTTAGATATTTTTGCATTTACATCCTTTTCTTCTTCATATGAGATATTGCATCCTAGATATGTAAAATTATTCACCTGCTCCAAAATTTTATTGTCCAGTACAATTTTACTTCTGACAGGATCTACACCTTGAAATGCCATAATTTTTGTTTTTTCTGTAGATATCTTTAATCCATATTCTTCTGTAATTTTGTTAAGTTCATACAGACCTTTCTGTAGATTATCTTCGGAATTTGCTATTATTATTTGGTCATCTGCAAACAATAGGGTGTTTAATTTTCTACTTTCTGATATTCTTATTCCAAATTTAATCTAATGAATTGTATTTTTATTTGTAATTCTCAACTTTTTATTCGTAATTTTTTTTAATTTTATTGGTCATTTTTTTGCATTTTTAGGTCATAAATGCGTTTTTTATTTTGCATGTTTTACCAATTTATAGGACATTAAATGCCTTGCCCTAGTTGTAAGTATAGGATTTTCCGGGCCACCTTAAAAGCGAATAGCCTTTAGTTAATTGTTTCAAGAAATGGCTGCTGTGTGTGTAAATTCTTAGGGGTCTGTAAGCAATACGTACACATGAGGATAAATGATACGTACTTACTCACTGGCACTATCGAACCCGTAGGTTCATGGCCGCGCGGACATAAGCTCTCCATATATCCCTATCCTGAGCTGTTTTCCAATCATTCCTTGTATAATCTACTTCCCTCAAATCATCCATCCATAGTAATTCTGCCCGAAGGCAGGTCCTTCACTGCAATCACAGCATTTTCATGCTATGCTTGCAGCTTTACTAGGGAATTGTGTAGGTGTGGTAGCTTCCCGTTGCTTTCCACACCGGTGAAGGATGATGATGATAAGAATGATGATGAGGATGGCCATATGATTTCGGGGACCGTTTGGGCCTTAAAGTTTTCCTGACATTTGTCTTACAGGCGAGGAAAAACCCCGATAAAAACCTCACCCAGAAAAGCTGCCCCGACCGGGAATCGAACCCGGGCCCGCTGCGTGACAAGGCAGCACGCTACCTCGAGACCACAGCGGTGGACCCTCAAATCATAGTTAATGTTATTCTCCCGGCTCTATCGAAAATAAAACCCAACATGAACCAGTAATTCTTTTTGGGACACCAATCCTTCTTCAAAATGTTAATACAACATCGAGTACGAAGAGAATTACTACATAAAAATGCCCCCAGAACGTGGGACAAAGCAATTACTTCTTCACCATACAATACATAAAAATGCCCCCAGAACGTGGGACAAAGCAATTACTTCTTCACCATACAATACATAAAAATGCCCCCAGAACGTGGGACAAAGCAATTACTTCTTCACCATACAATACATAAAAATGCCCCCAGAACGTGGGACAAAGCAATTACTTCTTCACCATACAATACATAAAAATGCCCCCAGAACGTGGGACAAAGCAATTACTTCTTCACCATACAATACATAAAAATGCCCCCAGAACGTGGGACAAAGCAATTACTTCTTCACCATACAATTTATTTTTTCATATTTCATTTATTTAGGCGTAGGAGCACACCCCGGGTATTAGCTAGGATACATAAATTTTTTATTGCGAAATACTTTTTACGTGTCTTGAAACGGACTCCCCTTAAAGCTGATAAAAAGATTTAAAAGAAATTCATAAACCGAGATGAAATGCGAGTCAAAACAGAGAAAACCTTTTTCACTCCACTTGTGTTGAGACCGGGTCTCAGCTGACGGCTTCAAAGTCATAAACGGGAGCATGTTTTGCATTTCAATACTCCTTATTCTTCCCCCGGTAGGAGCGGGGAATCCCACTTCAAAAAATGCTGCCTCAAATAGGAATTATACCCTCACCCCCTTCTCTATGCGCGGTATAAATTCAAGCATCGTAAAACACTCCCCAGATGATGGCTTTTATAAGCAACTAAGTGGTTTTTAACAAGAAAAATATAAACTAAAAGTATTTCCACTTTATACCGTGTGTCCCAAAAGTCGCTTCACATATGGAAGTTTTCTCAATAACAAGAACGTGCTATTTTAGGTTTTTTTTTCTATTAATTGAATAAAAATAAAACTTAGTTTTATTTGATTTTCATATTTATTAAGATATAATTCAGTGACAGCTGTCTCGGTACACTGTACCTTCTTCAGACATGTTAACAAATTATGAATTGTGTTATTATAGTACATATCAACTGATCTAAGCAACAATACAACAATAATTTATTTAAATTTTTTAATTTAGCAAAGGGATTCATTCAAATCAAGTTGAGAATTTAACAGTTTGTTACTACTTTTCAATTTATTTATTTCTACAGCCTCCAAAAGGTCCAACTTCTTACCCTTATCACAAACATGTAAAATTTCAAAATTTTTGATCGAAACAATGGTTAAATTGGTATAGGTGGTTAGCATATTTTGAATATTCTAAATTTCTGTTATATGCTCTCATGTGTTCCTTTATCCGAGAGATAAAAGGTCTACCAGTTTGTCCTATATAGACATTGATAATTTTTCTTTTTTTATTTTGTTTTTTATTATATTTTGTAAAAGCAAATGGAATCCTAATATGCTGGCCGATTATTGTTGGACCATCAAGAGGGATATTTCACAGGCGAAATATAGCAGAAAATCGTCATTTCTTACTTTCTAGGTGAGTCCGAATGTTCGAATATTGTGTAGTTACGAATGCAGAAAATACTAAAGTGTTTGAAATTGTAAATGCCTGTCTCTCGTGTTGGAGAAAACCCGGTATCATATTTGAATTCTGGAGAAAAAGTACTATCAGAATCACATATTTTTCTTTTTGAGACCAAAAAAAAAGTTTATTTTTTGTTGCTCAATGTTACCAGCCACCAGGCAAGAGATCATTGGGCAGACTCTTCAAACGTTGGATTGAGACTGTAACAGACCACTAGGTCTATCACATAAAAGGAAGAAGAAGAAAAAGAATTCAGTCACCATATTATAATGATATCAATTCCAACAGAGTAAAAGAAAAATACTGACAAAATTGTACTTGAGAAGTTCAGATTGGCAAGTTCAGTTTTTAAGTTTTAATGTAGAGCTTCCTTCACGGATAAAACTTGCTTTTTAGTCACTTCTAGCCATTTTAGGAGTAACTTTTAGCCACTTCTTCTCATCGGGTGTTGGCAACCGTGTAGGGAGATATCAGGATTTGAAGAAGTAAATTGCTTTTGTCCCAAGTTGTGAAGATGTTTTGAAGAAGTAATTCTCTTCATGCCCGATGTTGTAGTTACATTTTGAAGAAGGAATTATGTCCCAAAAAATTACTGGTTCAGGTTGGATTTAATTTTCGGTAGAGCTGGATTCTCTTCTTAGGGTCGGTAGTTGGTAACTGGATAGGAAAACATTTTAAAATTACTAAAAAATGTTTCTTGTAGAAATAATTTCACATTTATTCATTTGTTAAAGTGGTCAGCAGATTAAGTAAATGTAGGTGGTATTATTCTTCACCGTCAATTAAAATTAGATTTTTTTCTTTTCTTGAATCAATTATTCTTCTTCTATTAAATATTACATTTTATCAGGAGATCTCTTCTTGCTTCTATCTTTGTTGAAAGTTGTATGCAGAATGACTAGTGTAATTCTTTTATAATTTTAATGAACATTATTACATCACATGATGTTATATTTAAATTCTATTGGTTAATAGTTCTTTAAATACAAGGCTTAATAAGATTTGTTAAATAAGAAAGTTAATTGTTTTAACATCCAATCAGAGATTAGTTTACTTTCATTTAAGAATATGAAGTTAGGCAGGTGTTCTTATTACAGTTATAACAGAAGGCTTTACAATTTTGACAACAATGACTTACAAAATTTTTTTAAAAGCATTCTTTACAAAAACTGTTATGTAATACAATTTCTTTAATTGTTACCGAGACATTTCTATTCAACAAATAACCAATAATGCATTATTTAGATTTTTTATTTATTTCAGTTTTATTTAAATATTTAATTAAATATTTTTTAAAAAATTAATCCCTCAGGGGTCCTCGTCTAGGGGATATGTGGATGGCGACCACAAGGTGCCCAAGCTGAGCAAAACATTTCTTCCACTTACTTGTGTTTTGTACTCTTTTAACTTTACTATCTAACCTCTCTTGGTTAACTCTTGTTTTTTTCGACCCCGACGCTATTAGGGCATCCGAGGGCTAGGGAGTCTTTCCTTTCTTCCATTTCTTCTTCCCTTTATTTTCTTTTCTTCTCCAGAAAAGCCTGACCAGAGGCTATAACATGGCAGCCCCATCACTGGCCTTGCCTTCCTTTGGCCAGCAACCAATCGAAGGGACTATTATTATGCTTTCAAGTCTTATACGAGAATTTCCCGGGAAACTGTCCTATGAAACGCTGGAGGGAAAATTTTCTATAGGATCGTAACAGACCTTAGCCTAATACTTAGTAGGAAGAAGAAGAAGAAGAAGAAAAATTTTAAATACAAAATTATTAACTTTAACTTTTATCCATATTTGGTTCGTCTTCCGGGCTTACAGGCCGTGGTCTGGTTGTCGCAGTACCTCCTGATGATGTCTACCGCAGCAGTAGGCGAAACGTCGAGTAAGAAGACAACCAGACCACGGCCTATAAGCCCGGAAGACGAACCAAATATGGATCAAGACGCCGGCCGTGAAAGCCTACAATTAACTTTTATATTCTTTATAATATTAAAACCCTGCTATTGATTTTGTGAGCTTCATTTTAGGTGAGTTCTTTCTTTTTCGCTGGATGAACAGCGAGTAAATATTTATGTTGGTAACATTTACGGAGTTTCGGGCATTAAAACTCTATCTCTCGCCATAAAGTCTTGTGTTATTTAATATAAGGCAAGGTTGTTATCGCTAATAAAGGAAAATACAAGCACGTAGCGATATTTCACGCGCGGTTCTTAAAAACTGCATCAACAGCGGAGATAAGAAGGCGGACAGCACATTTCTATCCGCGCAACAAACACTATTTAATGAATAACTTTAGGCTACGTTATCTTTCTTGAATATACGTTAGACAGAGGAGCGTATTTTAAAAATGAATAGAATTCAGACTTCAAGTGTTCCTTTGTGTCAGTTCCTTTTTTAAAAATGTGAAATATCTTTCTAAACCTGGCACAGTGTTAACACCACCATCATTAGATTTCGCAAAATATGTATATTGTACTGTAAGCCCATGTTTTCCCTTTACAGAGATTTAAGCGCTCTCCCCCTACAGGGAAGAATTTGAACCATACTAATTTAGTTACACTTGTTTTCGTATAGATGTCATTTTTGAGTGGTACGTGATCAGCGTTCCGCCTCATACTGACATCTAGGAAACCAAGGTAGTACTAGGATGGGAAAATTCGGTAAATTTTGCTTAGAGGCCTTTTCATTCAGGCTTAAGGACTTTTTACGAGCCTGAAAATGTTCAGACTCGGGACCCACGGCTTAAAGTCCCTCCCGGAGGACTTGTTCCTCGGATTTTTCCGTCCTAAAAAATCCATCGACCCCGGCCGGGTTTGAACCCGCGACCTTCGGGATCAGAGGCAAGGAGCATAACCACTAGTCCACCGCGGACTAGATGTATAGTTCGTGCAGTCTAAACCAGAGGGTCCGTGACCTCATTGTTCTACTTTGGGAAACCCAGGTGAATTGGTACTATTAACTGGCATTAGCTAGTGAATACTTCACTTCAAAATCTAAAACAATGGCAATGTGTGGATAAAACATACATCCATCCATAGTAATTCTGCCCTAGGGCAGGTCCTTCACAGCAATCATAGCATTTTCATGCTATGCTTGTAGCTTTACTAGGGAATTATAGGTGTGGTAGCTTCCTGTTGCTTTCCACACTGGTGAAGGGTGATGATGATGGCCATATGATTTAGGGGACCGTTTGGGCCTTAAAGTTTTCCTGACATTTGTGTTACAGGTGAGGAAAACCCCCGATAAAAACCTCGCCCAGAAAAACTGCCCCGACCGGGGATGGGCCCGCTGCGTGATATCAGAGATGATTTTGGAATTTGTTTTGTCTTTTTACAAAGAGCAGAACCGTGTTTGTCACTCAGCAATGTTTGTATCGAGAAGAGGTAAAGAACTTTTCTCCAAGCCTTATTAGAGCTGGAGCATAATACAATGGGACATAACATAGGGCTATTTCGCTTAACGGGAATGTATGAGGTGTTAAAATATAATATTTACCTAACAGGAGTGCATTGAGGGGGAACCATCTACCTACTAGGTTATTGGGTTATTGCCATCCTTAATATAAATATTCTAAGTGAATTTATAAAAAGAACAATTGAAAACTTCTATGAAATGATATGTGTCATGAAGTTTGTCCATTTCAATTGATTTCATTGAAATACTGACTTAATTTCGAGAAAAGATTGCAAATAGGCATTTATAGGCATTATAAGCTGAAATAGGCATTTATAGGCAAAGTGAACTTCATGGAAAACAACTCTAGGGTCGTCGGTATGAACTTATATGAAGTCACTTTTACAATATCTATAATAAATAACTGTAGGCATTTTCCCTAACATCCGGTCTCTACTTATGACATATTTTTTTTAATTAATTACTGCATTTTTTAAAAATTGCGTAAGATATGAAAGACCCTTTATATAAATATTGGTATGATGTCATTGGTTTGGCTATTTTAGTTTGTTAAAATTTCGACACCACTGATTACGGTATTCCTTTCTTTAGTCAAATTTGATAAATGTTTAATGATGTCAGTTTTTGCAAACGAAGTTAAATCTATTGGCGATGACTATTTAACTCATGCCCCAAATGAGAGTGAATGGCCAATCACATTTCAATGATTTTTTATTTACAACCAATCACAGTCGTGTTTCGCCTAGAATTTACCAACTAAAGTTTATCATAATAAAGAAAGCGCCTCCTTTTTAACATTCTGAATAGGTCATAGCATTATTTTGCAGTGACTGACTCTGTAGGAAATACGGCTACCAGATTGTATATATAGTGCATGAATGTCAACACATACCGCATGCGGGAGTTAATATAAAACATTTGTAACAATTTATTATACCGCCAAAAAAAAGAAACCACTGTTTGCACTTTCTTAAATGTATTTTTTCCCAGGTAATAACATTCCAGAAAAATATAATTGTAATAGGACATCAGAAATGAATTAATATACAGTTTGATGTGTTTCATTTTTTCTCCACTAGAGTGTATTCTTACAATATTGCGTTCCTTTGGCAATAAATAATATGATCTGGTTACAGTGATGAACAAAATAAGTAGATGAAGCGTACCAATCGTTTCTCATTTGTTTTCAAACATCGCCGTTTACATTAAATATATAACTATTTTAAAATAACTACAGTTAAATAATGATTTGTGAGTAAACAGCTTAATTTTATTCGTTAAACAGTCCTAACAAATGCCACTCTTGATTTCCAAATTCTCTAGATAAATTGGAAATCACTCGTGGCGTTACTTATGACACATTTTTTTAAAATTAATTATTGCATTTTTAAAAATTGCGTAAGATAAAAAAGACCCTTTATATAAAGATTGGTATGATGTCATGAATTTCAAGAAGAGAAAAAATTAGGAACTCAGTTATAAGGGAGAAAATGAAGATGGAAGACACTATTTTAGATTATATTAAAACTCAGCAATTAAGATGGTACGGACATGTCCAGTGAATGGAAGAGGATAGGGTACCAAAATCTGTTTTGCAATGCAAACCTGAGGGAAGACGAAGCAGAGGAAGACCTAAAACCTCCTGGAGTCAGGGTATATGTTTATACATGAAGGAGAAACATCTACAACCAGGATATTGGATGGACCGACAATACTGGCTATTAGGAATCGGACGATGTCAAAGACATTAATCAACCGATGATGTCATTGGTTTGGCTATTTTAGGTTGTTAAAATTTCGAAACCACTGAAAACGGTACTCATTTCTTTAGTGAAATTTGATAAATGTTTTAATGATGTCAGTTTTTGCTAACGAAGTTATCCCTATTGATGATGATAACGAAATGCTTGCAGAGTCTAGAAAGAAGCGTCTTTCATATTTCTCCAGTAATACGATCTTTCTCCTCTTCTTGACATTCCTCCGCGAAAATGATTTATTGCTTTTTATTATTAAAACCCCAGCGATATTTTCTCCTCTCTTCTAAAGACAAGTATCATATTCTCCTAATATTGTTCGATGATCCAAAACAAATGATACTTTAGCATCAAAAAGAATATTTATAAAACTGATTCTCGGTTTTATACGAATAGAATCTTCATACAAAGATGTCTCATCCCACAAACCAAGGATAACAAAACAATCTCTCTTATCTCTTTCAGGTTCAAACCACAACTCCCCAACTGTCGAAATTGAGGTTTTAATGGCTTTTCTTGTCAACCAATGCGAGACAATTCAAGGGAGATGCTATCTCCAGAATGTTCTTCTCCTTTTTTCTTGTTCCCTTTCTTCCATCTCCTAAACCTTTCGCAGCAGCGAGCGTTTTGTGTTCTTTCGAGACAAAAATAACTCTATTCTGTGAGCTATCCTTTAACATTCAAACCTATTGCCCTGCACACTCTCCTGTTCCTGCATACATCTCATATACAGGGTGATTCTGTATTTTTCTTCTTTGCCTTTCATCTGATAGAACTACAAACTGCAGCGTGTCCATAATATGTGTATCAGATTCATATTTAATGTTCGAAAATACGATCACATTTCTCCATTTTTACACGAATTGCCATGGCTACATCTGAAAGAGAGAAGAAAATCGCACTGTCTAATTCTCCTATTTAAGATCCTACATACCTCGATTCCCAATTATTTATCATCCCGTTTCCAGTATCTATCCTCAAACCATAACTTAAACACAAGATCACAACATAGTCTCTTGCTTAATATACCGCAACATAGGACATCACATCACTCCATGTCATACACTATCTTCACATCTCGCAACTGGAATTCCCTACCACAAGAAATAAGGGGCTGCCAGACATTGGCAACTTTTAAAAGAAATCTAAATTTATATTTGCTCTAAACTCGACTTCATTATTACCCAGTGTAAGGTACATATATTAATTGGTGTTTCCCGTATAATTTATCATATTTATATTATTATTATTATTATTATTATTATTATTATTATCATTATTAACTACATGGTCTTTATAGGAAGCCAGATATAATAAGAACAGTTAAGTCTCGTAGACTGCGATGGGTAGGACATGTTGCACGTATGGGGAATGAAAGACGTGCATGGAAACTTCTTGTAGGAAAGCCAGAGGGAAAACGCCCAGTTGGTAGACCAAGAATGAGGTGGGAGAACAACATTAACTATGATTTGAGGGAAGTAGATTATACAGGGAATGATTGGAAAGCATTAGCTCAGGATAGGGATGTATGGAGAGCTTATGTCCGCGCGGCCATGAACCTATGGGTTCGATAGTGCCAGTGAGTAAGATAGTAAGTAAGTAAGGTATGTTTGTCCTGGTGAGTGGAAGAGAAGGCCACGTGGCTTCAATTCCACCAAGCTAATAAATAAATCTATCCCGTTCTATGTAATTATAGGTGTTATTTGAGCTCCTTTTAGTATAATTTACATTTTTGTACGTTAAACTGATTGGTGTAGACACACAAAAGTATATACTTGAATCTCACAATAGATTTAAGACCTTTGAAAGGCTAATTACATTGAAAAGAGTCTGAAAAGAGGAAGAAAAAGTAGATTAAACAAGAGAATTAATTCCTTTAATTCAGTATCGGGAGATGTTTACAGTTCCACGGAAATAAAAAGAACTATAAAAGAATTTAATTAGAACCCGTTGAAAAACTTAACAATTTGTAAAGTGTACAATCATTAGAGCCTGTAAATGGCCTGGGAAAGCTGCTGTTTCTTATGGACTGTGCAATGTTTTAACGAAACGTTTTCTCTGCTGCATTTAACGTTCATTTAATTACTTTAAGTGTAGGTCGGATCTCGAGAGAGAAACAAGAACGAAACTACAATTGATACTTTTTTGTAGTCTTGCAAACATGTACCAAATATTACTTTTTTGCGCGTTTTGTCTTACCTTGAAGAAGTAATTTTTTTCCACGTTGTGGTGGCGTTTTGAAGCAGCTAACTCTCTTAATGCCCGATGTTTTAGTAACATTTTGTAGGATTAGTGCTTGAAAAAAGAAGAGAATCCAACTTAGAAACACATTTTGCTTTCATAGATTTTGAAAAAGCATTCGACACAGTCAAGAGATCAAAACTCTTAAATATATTGGAAGACAGAAATATACCAAATTTACTTCGGCAGAACATACAAAATATTTACAAAGACTATTTAACTCATGCCCCAAATGGGAGTCAATGACCAATCACGTTTCAATGATTTCTGTATTACAACCAATCAGAGACGTGTTTCACGAAATAATTATCAACGTTAGGATTATCATATATTAAGCAAAGCTCCTCCTTTTTAATATTCTGAACAGGTCTGACCGTTATTTTGCAGTGACTGAGCCTATAACAAATACGGCTACCAGATTGTATATAATAGTGCTTACATGTCAACATTTGTAGCAATTGATTATACCACCAAAAAAAGAAACCACTGTTTGCACTTTCTTAAATGTATACGACATCAAAAATGAATTAATATACAGATTGATGTGTTTCATTTTTTCTCCACTAGAGAGCATTCTTACAATATTGCGTTCCTTTGGCAATAAATAGTATGATCTGGTTGCAGTGATAAACAAAAGAAGCAGTAGAAGCGTAGGCTACCTATCGTTTCTCATTAGTTTTCAAACATCACCGTTTACTTTAAATATAAAAATATTTTTAAATAACTGTAGTTAAATAATGATTTGTGAGTAAACAGCTTTATTTTATTCGTTAAATAGTCCTAACAAATGCCACTCTTGATTTCCAAATTCTCTAGATAAATTCACTCCTCACTTCGTGAGTCGTGAATTTATCGATAATTTGGAAATCACTCGTGGCATTACTTATGACAACACCATAAAGATTAAATTAAATAACAGATTTTCTGAAGAAGGAATTATAAATCGTGGTGTGAGACAAGGCTGCCCCCTATCCCCAACACTCTTTGCAATTTATATCAATGAAGTAATATGTTGCTGGAACAAAACATATAAATTTGGAATAAGAATATCAGAAAATAGAAGATTAAACACCATATTGTTTGCAGATGACCAAATAATAATAGCAAATTCCGAAGATAATCTACAGAAAGGTCTGTATGAACTTAACAAAATTACAGAAGAATATGGATTGAAGATATCTACAGAAAAAACAAAAATTATGGCATTTCAAGGTGTAGATCCTGTCAGAAGTAAAATTGTACTGGACAATAAAATTTGGAGCAGGTGAATAATTTTACATATCTAGGATGCAATATCTCATATGAAGAAGAAAAGGATGTAAATGCAAAAATATCTAAATTTTTAAGAATTTTAGGGTTAATAAATTCTATCTTCAAGCCACAGTTAGTCCAAAAGCATTCAAGACTAAAAGTGTATAAAACACTGGCTCTTCCAACTCTTTTGTATGGTAGCGAAGTATGGACATTGAAACAGAAGGATATACAGAGACTTAGATCTGCTGAAATGAGATACCTTCGGAGGACTGCAGGATACACACTACTAAATCACTAGAAAAATGAAGACATCTTTGAAGAATTATACTTATGGAATCTTCAGAAAACAACATTTCTGATTATAAGTCAAGGAGGATGAAACCTGTTCATATAATGGAAGATTACAGGATACTGAAACAAATGTTAAGATATCAACTTGCAGGAAGAAGAAGACCAGGACGTCCACTTAAAAGAATTTTGGGTGGTTTTTCTCTTGAGACCGAAACAGGTCAACAAATGGCCTAAATTCGTGAATGTACTATGATGATGATGATAGTGTCCCAAAAAGAATTACTGGTTCAGGTTCGGTTTGATTTTCGGTAGAGCTGGAATCTCTTCTCAAGGTCGGAAGTTGGTACACTGGATAGGAAAACACTTTAAAATCACTGAAAACTGTTTCTTGTAGAATAATTGTTAATTTATTTACTATTTAATTTCCCAGCAGATCAAGTAAATGTAGGTGGTATTATTCTTCACCGTCAATTAAAATAAATTATTTTCTTTTCTTGAATCAACTATTCTTCTTGTATTAAATATCACATTTTAACAGGAGAGCTCTTACTGCTTCTATGTTTGTTGAAACTTGTATGCAGACTAGGTAATTCTTTAAAATTTTAAAGAACATTATTAAATCACATGATGTTATATTTTAAATTCTATTGGTTAATATAATGTTTAAATTTGATTTGTTAAATCAAAAAGTTAATTGTTTTAACATCCAATCAGAATTTAGTATACTTTTATTTAAAAATATGAAGTTAAGCAGGTGTTCTTATTACAGTTATAATAGAAAGCTTTATAATTCTGACAACAATGACTTAAAACAATTTTAAAAGCATTGTTTAGAAAGACTTATGTAATACAATTTTCTTTAATTGTTACTGAGACATTTT
Source organism: Diploptera punctata (assembly GCA_030220185.1). Lineage (NCBI taxonomy): Eukaryota > Metazoa > Arthropoda > Insecta > Blattodea > Blaberidae > Diploptera > Diploptera punctata. Next base: position 740,622 of record JASPKZ010010684.1, on the reverse strand, counting down.
TACTCAACAATGAACATCAATTAATTATTTCATGTTTTTCTTTATTTAAGTTATATTTAAATATTAAATGGATTTTTAAAATACAAGATTATTAACTTTAACTTTCATATCTATTATGATATTAAAATCCTGCTATAACTTACAGCAATGGCGACCATGATTGAAAGTTTAACTTTTTTTTCTAAAAATATAAATATCTTTAAATTCGATACTATTGTAGTATGAGCTAACAGTACTACTCTTCTAAAAAAACCTCAGGGTCGGATTTGAACCAGCGACCTATGGATTACTGAAACTATATACCGCTACAGTCCACCACTCTACCAACTGATCTACCACAACGACTGACTAAAAAGTCGATACGTCCGCAACCTATTATACCGGTCTTCATTTGTTTTATGTCCTGATGATCCTGGCCAGATCTTAGAAAAAATGTATGAACTTATTGTATTGTTATTGGTCCTTTACAAGTATACAAAGTTTCAAGTCGATCCAATGTATTTAAGTGGGTGAAAATCGTGTTGAAAGATTCCGTTACATAGATAGATAGAGGTCAAGCTAATATAAAGAGCGTAAAAAAAAGAAAAAATCAAAATTGGTTGACATCTTCCGGTCGCGCCTCCAATGACATCCATACGAAAACAAGTGTAACTAAATTAGTATGGTTCAAATTCTTCCCTGTAGGGGGAGCGCCTAAATCTCTGTTAAGGGAAACATGGGCTTACAAGATACAAGAATATATATTTTATTTTTGTTTGCTAGTCCAAGGCGATGTAGAAACAGCACATCAAATATTTTCTGAACAATTTTATTATTAATTAAATAAAAATCCATCCATCCATAGTATTTCTGCCCGAAGGCAGGTCCTTCACTGCAATAATAACATTTTCATGCTATGTTTCCAACTTTAATAGGGAATTGTAGGTGTGGTAGCTTCCCGTTGCTTTCCACACCGGTGAAGGATGATGATGATGATAATGATAAGGATGATGGCCATATGATTTCAGGGACCGTTTGGGCCTTAAAGTTTTCCTGACATTTGTCTTACAGATGAGGAAAAACCCCGATAAAAACCTCACCCAGAAAAACTGCCCCGACCGGGATCGAACCCGGGCCCGCTGCGTGACAAGGCAGCACGCTACCTTGAGACCACAGCGGTGGACAAATAAAAATAAAACTTAGTTTTATTTGATTTTCATATTTATTATATAATTCAGTGACAGCTGTTTCAGTACACTGTACCTTCTTCAGACATGTTAACAAATTATGAATTGTGTTCCAACTGATCTAAACAACAATACAACAATATTTATTTAAATTTTTAAATTTAACAAAGGGGATTCATTCAAATCAAGTTGAGAATCTAACAGTTTGTTACTACTTTTCAATTTATTTATTTCTACAGCCTCCAAAAGATCCTTCTTCTTACCCTTATCACAAACATGTAAAATTTCAAAATTTGGGTCGAAACAATGATTAATTTGGAATAGGTGGTTAGCATATTTTGAATTTTCTAAATTTCTGTTATATGCTCTCATGTGTTCCTTTATACGAGAGATAAGATTTTATTAATTTTAAAAATAAAATGTGATGAGAAATACTCATTTTTTAAAAATGGTGTTTAGCCGGTTGATACATTTAAAAAACAATTTATTTTCGTTTGCTAACCCAATGCGTTGTATAAACAGGACATATATACACACAACACATCAAATATTTTCTGAACAAATATAAAATTTTAAAATAAATACAGATCAAATGTGATAAAAAATATACCGTAAGTAAAAATGATTGATGAATGTTCGCCCACAAAGTGAAAAGAGTGCACTGGAATATCTCATAACGATAAATACACACAGAGTTGCTAAACATAATGATAAGCTAACAAATCTAGCTTGTTATGGTGAAATAAATATTGACAGACTAGATTGGTAGCTCCTCTTTCAGTTACATTTGTGATTTCAAACCCCCCCCCCCCAGAGAAATTTGAATCGCTGGCAAAGGTTACAGGCCAGAGATGTTGAATTAAAAACTCCACTTTCATTCAATAAAATAAGATAACGTTTTCAAGAATCTATGCATTAATACGTGAAGGAAAAACTTCGTACTACATTTTAAGCAGATTGCACGCACGGAGGAGTGTGATATTTGGCACAATTAAAGTTCATATAGAGAAGCAGTGCAGAAAAATAAAATGTATGTATAATGTGTTACAAATAAATTAAACTAAACAAAATAAAATAAATTGTCTGTAAGGAATTTATGTATATTACTCATTCATTTGTTTGCGTTCATATTGAAAGTGCATTGTTGTAAAAAGAAAATTGTGCACCAGCATTGTGAATTGACTTACTCTCGCGTATTTATTATTAGTTGTTAAAATAAACAATACTTTAAAAAACTAAAACAACACGCTTTATTAGAAAACCGAACTAAAAAATGAAAAATAATTATAATTTCCAACACGCTTGGGATAAAATTGAAGCGGTCAACAAAAACATCATCTCCAACACATAGAATAAAACCAGTTATCATAAGTAATGCCACGAGTGATTTCCAATTTATCTAGAGAATTTGGAAATCAAGAGTGGCATTTGTTAGGACTGTTTAATGAATAAAATTAAGCTGTTTACTCACAAATCATTATTTAAATATAGTTATTTTAAAAGATTTATATATTTAATGTAAACGGCGATGTTTGAAAAGAAATGAGAAACGATAGGTACGCTTCTACTGCTTCTTTTGTTTATCACTGCAACCAGATCATATTATTTATTGCCAAAGGAACGCAATATTGTAACAATGCACTCTAGTGGAGAAAAAAATAAAGACATCAAACTGTATATTAATTCATTTCTGATGTCCTATGACAATTATATTTTTCTGGGATTATAGTACCTGGGGAAAAATACATTTAATAAAGTACAAACAATGTTTTTTTTGGTGGTATAATCAATTGCTATAAATGTTTTTATATTAACTCCCGCATGCGCTATGTGTTGACATTCATGCACTATATATACAATCTGGTAGCCGTATTTCTTACAGAGTCAGTTACTGCAAGATAATGCTATGACCTATTCAGAATGTTAAAAAGGAGGAGATTGATTTTAAAGTGATAAAATTAAACTGATAAACGCGAAGTGAAAAACGATTGTCATTCGTTGTAAATCAAAATTCATTGAAATGTGATTGGTCATTGACTCCCATTTGGGGCATGAGTTAAATGGTCATTTCATTTCTAATATGTTCTTCTCTTGTACAACCTTCCACAGCCCGTAGGAATCTCATTTCCGCTGCCTGAATTTTACTTTTTTTCTTTTTCCTTCAGGACCCAGACCTCACTTCCATACATCGCCACTGTTAGTGCCATCGTTGAGTAAAATCTTACTGCGTATCCTTTCTTACTTTGTTCCTCAGAGTTGGTCTGATTGTTAAATAATTATAATGTTATCTAACTTTTTGCGCGATACTGCGTTTTGTCGTACTTACAGCAATGGTCACCATTATTGAAAGTTCAACTTCCTACATTTCGGGGTTGCCAACTTAAATAACTATACAGTAATATAACATTTACACTCACGTGCGAGAAGTAAAACCACTGCCCTCTATGTATACTACGTACACTGTATATACAGAAAATATCCAAAAGGTAGTGTTAATATACATTATACGAAACAAATCACTGCATTTTAAATGAACTGAACTTTATTTGAAACAATATAAAACAATAAATACGTATTTGAAGAGAAAAATTATACGCTCAGACCGGGACTTGAAAAAAAAAATAAATAAATAAATAAATACGTACTTGCGGCCATGTTATCAATAATTGTTCTCAAGGCCTCCTGTTGTTTCAACTAATAAATATTGCCCACACTGTTAACGTTAGTCAATTGTTTATAATGAACGCAAATATTTCCAACAAAGATATTATTATTTTACTATTATTTATTATCTTGAAAACACCATCGCGCAAAAAATAATGTACAACACACGTTTGTGAAGTGTTTTACAGAATCTCCTCCTCCTCCTTCTTCTTCTTTTTCTTCTTCTTCTTCTTCTTCACTGTTTAGGCTTATTTACTAGTCTTTTCCGGCTCTAAATTGCTTCTCTTTCCATCTTTTCTTTGGTCTTCCCAAACTTCTTCCTCGTGGTGAATAGCTGTATGCTGCTTTGGGTATTCTATTCTCAGTCATCCTTGCCAAGTGTTCTTTCCAGTTTGTTCTGTATTTCTCTATTGTTGTGTTTAATTCCTCTACTTTTAGTTGTTGTCTTATTTCTGTGTTATGTTTTTTTGTCTGTTCTATGATATCCTGCTATTGGTCTGAGGAATCTCATTTCAGCAGCTTGTATTCTGGCAGATTGTTGTGTTGTCACTGTCCATGTTTCGGATCCATAAGTAATAATAGGCACTGCCATTGTCTTGTCCACCGCTGTGGTCTCGAGGTAGCGTGCTGCCTTGTCACGCAGCGGGCCCGGGTTCGATCCCCGGTCGGGGCAGTTTTTCTGGGTGAGGTTTTTATCGGGGTTTTTCCTCACCTGTAAGACAAATATCAGGAAAACTTTAAGGCCCAAACGGTCCCCCAAATCATATGGCCATCATCATCATCCTTATCATTATCATCATCATCCTTCACCGGTGTGGAAAGCAACGGGAATCTACCACACCTACACAATTCCCTAGTAAAGCTGCAAGCATAGCATGAAAGTGCTATGATTGCAGTGAAGGACCTGCCTTCGGACAGAATTACTATGGATGGAGTATTTCCTGGCTCCAAAGAGATAGCCGGACTGTCCAATCGATTTGCAGAATCTTGAAAATTAAAAACATGGCTATCGCTCGGTTTTTAAATTTTTCCTCGATTCTGTAAAAACCACTTCCCAATCGCGTATCGTAATATACTATTTTTTTTATAAAACATCAGATGACTGATTGAAAAAAGGAGTGGAATATTTATTAGCGAGAAGCCCACATCGAACATTGCACATACATGCAGTTAGAGAGTCTCTTTAACAATTTGTAAATGAGAGATCGGCTAATGGCTGAGCTAAACGGGACGGTTATAAAGGCGACCGGTTTCATACACTGAATGTTAAATAGAAACTGCTTTGCGTGCAAATTCAATGACGTCAATATGGACCATCGTCAATACAAGCTTCAACTAAAAACTCCTATTGAAATTTTAATGTCAGGAATCGAATAAAAAAAAAAGTCTGGAATATTTCAGATGAAATGTGGTCCTTACAAAGAACTGGAATTCTACACTCATTTGAAATGTAATTGGCAAGAGCGTGCATTTATTCCCATAAAAAAATGTTATGGGTAATTAAATGGTAGGCCTACATTTGCTGTGGAATAATTCTCATAGAGAAAGTCCTTCACGCAGGACCTCCATGAATTAAGAGACTTCCTCACCAACTATATATATGAAAAGAAAAATAAATGCCTAAGTTGGGATTTGAATCCGAGTCTCTAAACTCTGTACATTTAGCGCTCTAACCATCTGAGCCACTCAGGTATCTTAACACAAAGATTTTTCTTATATATATATCTTCTTCTTTTTCTTCGGCTTTCCCCCACTTACAGGTTTGTCATCTTCAGTTTCCATTTATCTTTCATTCCAATCTCCCTCTTCCAAATTCCTACCATCCATTATTGTTCTGACGTAGGTTTTCCATTTCCATCTTGGTCTGCCACATTTATTTCTTCCAGGGGTGACCATTGGTATATATTTTTTGGCCATCTTTCATTTTCCATTCTTTGCACATGACCATGCCATTTAAGCGTTTGATTTTCAATCCTCTTAACAACAGATGTGGTGACCTTCGTTTCTCTCCAAAGGAATTCATTTCTTATTTTATCATATATATAATATATATATATACTATTCTCAATTTACACGAGAGGTAGCGGGAAGTCGTTCCAACTGTCATCTAGCGGCTAACATAACAGTTAAGCAAAGTTTTAAACAGAATATTTACTTTATAGCAGTAACGCATGTATATTTAGATGTTATAACTATATTTTTGACATTTGGCAATGAAGGAAAATATGACATGAAAAGAAACATGAATGCTTGAGTCGGGATTTGCACCCGAGTCTCTAAACTCTGTACTTTTAGCGCTCTAACATCTGAGCCACTCAGGTACCCTAACATAAACATTTATTTTTCTTTTATATAGTATTCTCAATTTACACGAGAGGCAGCGGGATATCGTTCCAACTGTCATCTTAGACATACATATATATATATATATATATATATATATATATAACGTTTTGGACTTTTGTGAAATAAAATATTTCCTGTGCAATGGATGGATGACCTTTTACTTAAAACCATTGAAAAAGGCCTTCATTTCACTGAGCTTCAAGAAAAGGTCACCCCAAAATATATATATATATATATGTCAATATTTAATATTAATTTGGGGGTGACATTTTATTGAAGCTCAGTGAAATGAAGGCCTTTTTCAATGGTTTTAAGTAAAAGGTCATCCATCCATTGCACAGGAAATATTTTATTTGACAAAACTCCAAAAAGTTATAACCCTAATATCCATCCACAGTAATTGTGTGCGAAGGCAGGTCCTTCTCTGCAATTAACGCATTTCCATGCTATGCTTGCAAGCATAGCGTGAAAATGCAGTGATTACAGTGAAAGACCTGCCCTATATATTTAATTTTAATAAACCTTGACATTTCATTTATTTTAGCGTAGCACAGCACGCCGGGTACTGGCTACTTCCAAATAAAATTTTATTAAAAAAAAGGACGTTACTTATGAGAGACAGTATCGAAAAAAATGTAGCATTTTTCGCATCACTGGAAATGTAATTCGCTTTACAGTTGACATTAACTTTGAGAACGGGAGGCAGAAAAAAGGACACTGTTTAGTACAATTTCATGGTACATTTGCTGCGAAGGAATTCCAATACAGAACAGCAGAACATCGATACAACCTTGTATTATGAGACCAGATAATAAAATGTAACAAACTTGTATCTCACAGCCATCTGCAACTAAAATTTAATGTTGAACTTTACTTTTAAGAGGTTAGAAGGGCCTTGGAACTCTGTAGATTAGGAAGTTGCAGTTTTTCCTTATTTAAAAAAAACTTGAAGCTGCATCAAATCATGAATGGGTTTGGTTATATATCACAACTTTCTCTTTAAGATACAATAACAATAATAATAATAATAATAATAATCTTCTTCATGGTTTAGCCTTCTTTACTAGCCTGTCCCGGCTCCAAATTGCTGTTCTTTCCATCTTTTCTATGGTCTTCCCAAACTTCTTCTTCCTCGTGGTGAATAACTGTATGCTGCTTTTGGTATTCTATTCTCAGTCATCCTTGCCAAGTGTTCTTTCCAGTTTGTTCTGTATTTCACTATTCTTGAGTTTAATTCCTCTATTTTTAGTTGTTGTCTTATTTCTGTGTTATGTTTTTTGTTTGTTCTTTGATATCCTGCTATTGGTCTGAGGAATCTCATTTCAGCAGCTTGTATTCTGGCAGATTGTTGTGTTGTCACTGTCCATGTTTCGGATCCATAAGTAATAATAGGCACTGCCATTGTCTTGTATAATTTCATTATAGAGTCTTTCCTGGCTTTATTTTTCAAAGTTCTTTTTAGTGTTCCTGTTATATAATTAAACTTATTTAGTTTGTTATTTATATCTGTTTCCACTGTGTATGATATTTCGCAACCTAGGAAGTTATATCTTACCACTTGTTCTATTGGTTTATTTTCTAATATTATCTTTGTCCGACTGGATGAGCTCCCTTGAAGGCCATTGTTTTTTATTTTTGTGAGGATATTTCCATGTCGTATTTTTTGATATTTCATTTAGTTTGTATAGCATTCTTTGTAGTTCGTCCTCTGTTTTTGCTATTAAAATCTGATAATAATAATAATAATAATAATAATAATAATAATAATAATAATAATAATAATAATAATAATAATAATAATAATAATAATAATAATATGTGAGATCACATGTTTAGGAATTAAAATAAATAAAAATGGTTATGAAGAGGAAATAAGAAATGGAAATGATAAAAGAAAATTTGCAATTGCTTCCCACAATAGAATATTTTGGGATAAATATGTAAGTAATAGAAATAAAATTAATATATATCATACAGGTAGCGAGCTGCCTTGTCACGCAGCGGGCCCGGGTTGGATCCCCGGTCGGGGCAGTTTTTCTGGGTGAGGTTTTTATCGGGGTTTTTCCTCACCTGTAAGACAAATCTCAGGAAAACTTTAAGGTCCAAACGGTCCCCGAAATCATATGGCCATCATCATCATCCTTATCATTATCATTATCTGATCCTTCACCGGTGTGGAAAGCAACGGGAAGCTACCACACCTACAATTCCCTAGTAAAGCTGCAAGCATAGCATGAAAATACTATGATTGTAGTGAAGGACCTGTCTTCGGGCAGAATTACTATGGATGGATATATCATACAATTGTTAAAAGCATCATTACTTATGGAGCAGAACTTTGGCCATTAACAACAAAAACAGATAAGTATCTTTTGGCAACGGAAATGGATTTTATACGAAGGGCAGCAAGAATTTCAAGAGCAGAAAAAAATTACAAATTCAGTTATAAGGGAGAAAATGAAGATTGAAGACACTCAGCAATTAAGATGGTACGGACATGTCCAGCGACTGGATCAGGATCGGCTACAAAATGTGTTTTGGAATGGAAACCTGAGGGAAGACGAGGCAGAGGAAGACCTAAAACCTCCTGGAGTCAGGGAATATGTCAATATATGAAGGAGAAACATCTACAACCAGGAGATTGGATGGACCGACAAAATTGGCTATTAGGAATCGGACGAGTGTCAAAGACATTAATCAACCGATGGGGTCTAGCGAGCGAGGAGTAGGAGGAGGATTATTATTACGAGGAGGAGGAGGAGGAGTATGAGAGTAGTGTCGGGGAGGAGTGGGAGGATGCCGGAGAGCGTGGTTACGAGGGAGAGGGGGACTGTGTAGGAGGGGAGGGGGGGGAGGGGGAGGAGGGGGACGAGGAGGAGGGCGGAGGAGGAGAGAGGAGGAGGAGGAGGAGGAGGAGGAGAGGAGGAGGCGGAGGAGGGGGAGGGGAGGAGGGGGAGGAGGCGGGGAGGGGGAGGAGGGAGAGGAGGGAGGGGAGGCGGAGGAGGGGGAGGGGAAGGAGAAGGGGGAGGACGGGAGGGGGAGGAGGGGGGGGAGGAGGAGGAGCAGGAAGAGGAGCATGAGGAGGAGGAGGAGGACGATGAGGAGGAGGACGAGGAGGGGAGAGGAGCAGGAGGAGGAGGAAGAGGGAGGAGAGCTAGAGCAGGAGGAGGACGACGAGAGGGAGGAGGAGGACGAGGAGGGGGAGGGCCAGAGGAGAGGAGGAGGAGGGACGAGGAGGAGGAGGAGGAGGAGGAGGACGACGAGATTATATATTATTATTATTATATTGATATTACAAAATTATTGTTATTTGATTATTATTACTACTATTAGTATTATTTACTATTATTATTACTATTATTGTTATGATATTATTATTACTATATTATTAAAACGGTAAAGGTATCCCACTACAGGGCCTCAGGAGGCCTTCGGGTAGTAGGAGGTTAGGGCTCCCACTTTTCTGGACAATCGGCACTTGATGTCAGCCCTGCGTGACGGCCGTCTTTTACCCCCAGAACAAGCGTCTGGTACTCATTTCCGTTAGAGGCTGAGTCGACCCCAGGGCCATAGTGCCGCCAGAAGATTTGGGTCAGTTTAAAAATCCTGACCCCACCGGGACTCGAACCCTCGACCTTCTGGCTTGTAGTGCAGTGCCTTAACCACTACGCTACGGCGTGCCCCACTATTATTATTACTACTATTATTATTATTATTATTGTTATTATTATCATTATTATTATTACTGTTATTATTATTATTATTATTATTATTACTATTATTATTATTACTATTATTGTTATTGTTATTATTATTATTACTACTATTATTATTATTATAACAAAATCCAAAAATAACCCGCTTAAGTTTTAAATTAAAATTTGCACAACCTCATTAATGTGTTGATCATTACGTCACAGTTAACTGAATAAACGGACGTTTTATTTACATTTTTACGATTTAATCCGATTCAGGAATAACTCGTTTCATGCTCCACCGGACACGTCCGTCAATTTAGCAAAAACGTTCAACTGACAGAAAAATCCAATCATAATTCATTATAGAGTCCGTCACACAATATAAACGAGTTCATAGTAATTACAAATTATATTTCAATTTTGCTGCTCTATGGAACATACATTTATTTTGCTAAGGTTTCCTAGATGTCAGTATGAGGCGGAACGCTGACCACGGAACACTCAAATGACATCTATACGAAAACAAGTGTAACTAAATTAGTATGGTTCAAATTTTTCCCTGTAGGGGGAGAGCGCCTAAATCTGTGTTAAGGGAAACATGGGCTTACAAGACACAAGAATAAAAAAAAAGTTAGTTAGACTTATACGAATGTGTCTAAATGGCACAAAGAGTAGGGTGCGTGTAGGCAAACAAATTTCAGACACTTTTGAAATCCAGAATGGTTTGAAGCAAGGAGATGCACTATCCCCTCTACTATTTAATTTTGTACTAGAGCATGCCATTAAATCTTTAGAGAATGAGGAAGGCTTAAAACTCAATGGTATTAAAAAGCTGTTAGTTTATGTTGATGATGTAGTGCTATTGGCCGATAGCGAGGAGATACTAAAGGACAACACGCACACACTATTGAGTAACATTAAGAAATTGGGACTGGAAATAAATATCAATAAAACTAAATATATTGTCACACGTAGAAATACATTATATAATGGAAATGGACAGCTAATGACAAATGAGGGAAATTTTGAGGAGGTGGCTGAATTCAAATACCTAGGAACAATAATCACAAATAGGAATGAGATGCACAAAGACATTCAACATAGGCTCAATTCTGGAAATGCGTGCTATTATGTATTGCAGATACTTTTGATGTCCCAACTTCTTTCAAAAAACTTTAAACTGAAAATATATAAAACTATTATTCTACCAGTTATATTATATGGGTACGAAACATGGACTCTTACTTTAAGGGAGGAAAGGAGATTACGAGTATCTGAGAATAAAGTTCTTACGAAAAATTTTAGACCAAAAAGAGATGAACAGACAGGTGAATGGAGAAGACTAGATAACAGTGAACTACATGGTATTTATAGGAAGCCAGATATCAAAACAGTTAAGTCTCGTAGACTGCGATTGGCAGGACATGTGGTACATATGAGGGATGAAAGAGGTACATGGAAGGTTTTTGTAGGAAAACCAGAGGAAAAACGGCCAGTTGGTAGATCAAGAATGAAGTGGGAAGAAATATTATCCATGATTTGAGGGAAGTAGATTATACAGGGGATGATTGAAAAACATTAGCTCAGTATAGAGCTGTATGGAGAGCTTATGTCCTGCGCTGCAATGAACCTACGGGTTTGATAGTGCCAGTGAGTTAGTTAGTTAGATAGTTAATAGTAATTGTTATGTTTAATTCCAAATAGGCAACGACATCTCCCAGACAGAATCAAGCGGGCCTCCTACTGGTGGCGACCCACAGTTTTACAACCGGTAGTGTAATGAATAGGGATTGGATTTTAAGGTGAAAATTTTGGTCGTAAAGTGGGAGGGGAGCGAAAGATTCTGAAAATACTGTAAAACTTGTTTAATCCGGAACGTGAATAATGCGGAAATCTGTCCAATGTGAACAAATTTATTAATTTTACGTGTATTTATTTTGTATAAAACGGAATCTGTCCAACAAGGAAACGGAAGGACATTTCTACACAATTCATGAAAGAAAATGTTTATAAGGCGGAAAGATAGAGAGAGAAATAAATTAGTTTCCACTTCATTGAATTCCCGTTACGCGAACGATGATTCCTGCCGCCGGGTGAAGTAGAGTTTCTACCTGTATGTGGAATTTTCTTTCGGCCTCACTGCACATCCGTTTTGCGAAATACAGGTTCGTTTAACAAATATTTGTCGTGTGACATCTGTCTTACAAATAACCAGTGCACTGTAAAGGTAAAGTGATCCCACTACAGGCCTCAGGAGGCCCTTGGGGTAGTAGGAGGTTAAGGCTCCCACTTTTTTCTTGACAATCGGCACTTGATGTCAGCCGGGTTGTCAGCCCTGCGAGACGGCCGCCTTTACCCCAGAACAAGCGTCTGGTACTCATTTCAGTTAGAGGCTGAGTCGACCCCAGGGCCATAGTGCCGCCAGAAGGTTTGGGTCAGTTTAAAAATCCTGACCCCACCGGGACTCGAACCCTCGACCTTACGGCTTGTAGCGCAGTGCCTTAACCACTACGCTGTAAATTCTTAAATTAATTTAAGATCTGAGACCGATTTTGTAAGTATCTTCCACAGGCAGCGTTCTGAATTTATGGAATAAAGATGGCTAAATCGTATGTATCATTGTCATTAAACGAAAAAGTGAAAGTGATTGAAGATAAAGAAAAACTAACTCTCAGTATGCGTAATAATGACTAAATTTAAAAGTGGAAAAACCCAAGTTTATGAGATTTTAAAACACAAAGAAAAATAATGAATGAATGAACGCAAAGCAATGGCCAAATGAAAAAAAAAAGTCAACGAGGTGTGGGAGTGTTTTACAACTCCACGATCAAAAAATCTCCAAATATCCGGACCGATGCTCGAAAGGCAAGCTCTGTCAGTTGCTATGTCCCTAGGGAATAACGATTTCAAGGTTGGTTGTGGACAGTTTTAAAAGACGACACAATGTAATGTGGAATGAAATTTGCGGGGAATCAAAGGATGTGGACAAAAATATAGTTGGTGGGTGTAAACCGAAACTGTATACTTTAATTTCAGGATACGCGCCTAAGAGACATTTTTAACGCTGACGAAACGGGACTGTTTTTTCGTGCGTTACCGTCGAAGTCGCTTGTACATTCTATACTTCACTTTCCAACGGCAGCGGAACTACAATTAATCCAAGGTGCGTAAAAAGACATATACGGTGCTCTATAATCTAAATTGGTTAACATTTTTTTGTTTTTTTATATGCGGAATGTTGTCAATCAGGAAAAAAATGGTCCCATGCGATTCCGCTTTGAACGAGTTTTACTGTGCATCGAAAAGGTGCAAAAAAGGTGCTGCTAAAACAAATAAATTAAGGTGTAAACCAGTTACATGAACTCAGTTTATATAATACCCACCAAATGTTTCTTCTTTATAGAATCCACAAGAGGTAATTCATAGTCCTTTAGTTTATTGCAATATTTACTTCGCAGATGGAACATCGAAGAATGATGCCATCAGTTTTGATAAATTGCGTTTTGAGTTCTTCTGAAAGTGCATACAACTTATCCTTCTTAGCATTCGCCATGTTATTGTTGTGAAAACCCAGTTGTAATACTAATAAAATATGTTGTGGTTCAGACCAGTAAAACACAGCCAACAACAAGTCGGTGGATAGAAAACTGTTAAATTATCGCCAGTACTAAGTGAACTTATTTTAAACTGTTACAGCAACACTGTTGGAATTTAAATTTGACTTCACAGCTGCAGATTGTTGCTGGGATATAAATTACATAAATTATATTTTAATATGTATTATTTACTAATCGGCCGCGGTGGACTAGTGGTTATGCTCGTTGCCTCTGGTCCCGAGGGTCGCGGGTTCAAACCCGGCCGGGATAGATGGATTTTTTAGGATGGAAAAATCCAAGAAGCAAGTTCTCCGGGAGGGACGTTAAGCCGTGGGTCCCGGGTCTGAAGATTTTCAGGCTCGTAAAAGATCCTTAAGCCTGAATGAAAAGGCCTCTAAGCAAAATTTACCGAATTTTCCCGTCCTAGTACAACCTTGGTTTCTTAGATGTCAGTTTGAGGCGGAACGCTGACCACGGACCACTCAAATGACATCTATACGACAAGTGTAACTAAATTAGTATGGTTCAAATGTTTCCTGTAGGGGGAGAGCGCCTAAATCTCTGTTACGGAAAACATGGGCTTACAAAAAATTATTTACTATTGTTGACTTCACACTGCATATTGGCCATTGTTTCTGGGGTATAAATTACATAAAATTATATTTTAATATTTATTTAATATTCTTGACTTCTGATTAAGATTTTAAAAAGCTGTTCAAAAAGAAAAAGAAGTACATTTTTCTGTCCTATCTTTTAAAAACGCAGAGGAAAAGGTGCTGAAGCATAAAACAAGGAAAAAGGGGGCGAAATATAGTAATTACACGAAAATGTTCAAAAAAGTGCAACAAATTCTGTTCATTTCGCTTATTTCATCCCTTCAAATACATATATTGAACTACTGGCATGAAAACAGCTATATTTTTGAAAATGTACCACATTTATCTAGTAATGAGCCCACAGTAAGTGTACGTACTAGCCGCCGCTGGTCAGCACACTTGTGAAAAAAACCTTTTTGTCATTGCTTTTCAATGCAATTTTATCGTTCTTAAAAGGTAGCTATTTGAAAAGCTGCGAGTATCCCTATTCTTCTGTTATTCTAATTCGATTGTGTACCACCAGAATGCATTAGCGGAGTGTCTAAAGAGGATTGTCTATTCGCATACATTTGGATTTCTGTGAAACCACTTTGAATAATTTAGGACACTTTACTGGGAGTGGAGTAAATGACACGTTTTTCTCAAGAGAGAGAATCACTTCTTTTCAAAGCGCGACTGTCTTTTGAGGACCAACTCTGCAAGAATAACACACCAACGTTTATTCACTCGACGCATCTCCATTTATTTTTCTAAGCCTCCTGCAACTTTATATCGAGAACTTGGTTATTGTTGAGGAGATTAAAAAAATAGCAGCAGGCAATTGTTGTCTCAGAGTCTTAGATAAATTAATGAAGGCCAAGTTATATATAACATAAGAGCTATTTTTAATTTGGAAAAATAAGTGTCAATTACAATTTTATAAATTCAAAGAATAAAACTAAAATTTTAGCATTTGAAGGACATGATACCTTAAGAGCAAAAATAGTAATTGATAATAACATTTTAGAGCAGGTGAACAGTTTTAAATATCTAGGTTTCAATTTATCATGTGTTAAAATTGAAGATATTAATGACAAAATAAATAAATTTAATCTAATGTGTGGCACTATTAAAAGAACCCTTAAAAACACAAGAAAAGAAACAAAAATGAAATTTTATAAAGTAATGGCTGTTCCTGTATTGATGTATGGATCAGAATGTTGGACGATCACTAAAAGACAAGAACAAAGATTGGAAGCAGCTGAGATGTGATTTTTAAGAAATATAGCAGGATATACTCTGCTGGATAAGAAAAGAAATGAAGATATAAGAAAGGAACTAAATATTTTCAAACTTACAGACCGAATAATTAAATATAGGAACGACTGGAAAGAACATGTTGATAGAATGCCAGAAGGAAGATTTCCAAAATTATTGCTAAATTATAAACCGCACGGAAGGAGAAATGTTGGTCGCCCACACAGAAGATGGTATGAACAATTTTAACAATTCTAGCTTTCATGAAACCGGAACGAGCCAACAGACTTAATCCCTGGATGATGATGATGATGGAATAAAATGACGAAATTAAAAAGTACACTTTGTAAATAATAATCTAGGAAGCTTTACTTACTTTATTTCATTTTATATTATTTTAATTTTATTATATTCCATATTTTTGTTAGTATTAGCTAGCATTAGATCACAATAATGGTCGCCATTGCTGTAAGTACGACAAAACAATGATCTTTCTGACGCGATAGTGCGTTTTGACGTACTTACAGCAATGGCGACCATGATTGAAAGTTCAACTTCCTACATTTCGGGGTTGCCAACTTAAATAACCATAATATTACATTTACACCCACGTGCGGGAAGTAAAACCACTGCTCTCTATGTATACCACGTACAATGTATATACAGAAAATATCCAAAAGGTAGTGTTAATATACATTATACGAAACAAATCACTGCATTTTAAATGAACTGAACTTTATTTAAAACAATATAAAACAATAAATACGTACTTGCGGCCATGTTATTAATAATTGTTCTCAAGGCCTCCTGTTGTTTCAACAACTAAACATTGCCCATTTGGGGCATGAGTTAAATAGTCATAACAAGGGAACTATCAGCCATTACATGACGAATCCTTCCTTGCAATGTCTTCTAGAGAAGCTTTGCGATGTACAAATGCGTTGTCCAAAAAACTTATCTGTAGTTTCTAACTGCAAGGCACTTAAATCCAGCGCCAAATCTCTCATTGAAACTATACGGAAGTAATACAACTCCTGTATTGGCAGAATAGATAACCCTTACCATCTGCCTCACTGCAATCTGTACTTAACTCATGTAGGGATGTTCATTTTGTATTTTCGGTTTATTGCTTTAGCACTTAATTTTTTTTTTCAGAAACTGCAAAGGGTTCCCATTACTTGATTCTAGCTCCGATTTCTATACCTTGCAGTTAAAAACGGCAGATTGTTTTTTACACGGCCTTGGTACATCACAACGCTTCTCAAGGTAGGTTTTGATTGTTGTGAGAACTTTATTCTTAAATATGCGTAATTTTTTTCTCCTCTCATGAAGTACTGCAAGAGTCCATGTTTCACATCCATATAATATAACTGGGAGAATAACAGTTTTATATATTTTCAGTTTAACGTTTTTTGAAAGGAGTTTGGGACATCAAGAGTCTCTGTAATGCATAATAGCACGAATTTCCAGAATTGAGTCTATGTTTAATTTCTTTGTGCATCTCATTCCTATTTGTAATCCTAAATATGAATTCTGTAACCTTTCCCTCTAAATGCACAGTACATATTTTCCACAAATTAATGAAAGAAATGTGCAAATAAATTATGAAACGCAAAACAGCTAACTCTACTTTGAAAAAAAACGTTTAAATTCAACCTTTACAAAAGATTATAAGCGTCAGAAGAATTAAAGATCAGAGGAAATTTTAAATGAATGTGAAAACTAGAGGTTTTAAGTTCTTACCAGTTGTTATTGTTATATTTCTATGAAGTATAAAAGGATAAATCTCTCTCGAGAATCGCACTGCTATGTACTTTCCCATTCCCTGCGCCAGGTCCCACAGGACTTTCCCTCCTCCCTCTCTAGAGCAAGAAACGCATTTCTTTCTTTCTCTGCTCCATCCCTGTAGACTACCAAAAGCACTCTGCTTCAAAGAGATAAAGGTTCCCCTCTTCTCCCTTTTCTTCACTTCCTCAACACCAACTGCCGCACCCCTAGAGACTCTAATTAATTTTATTCGAAAATAATGTTCTATTAAAAAAAAGACAGAAATGCTTTTATGTTGAATAATACATCAAATCTTTAGAGGATGAAGAAGGCCTACAACTCTCTTCTTCTTCGGCTTTCCCCCACTTATAGGTTTGCAGTCTTCAGTATCCATTTATGTCTATCATTCCAATCTCCCTCTTCCAAATTCCTATCATCCATTATAGTTCTGGCGTAGGTTTTCCATTTTCATCTTGGTCTGCCACGTTTATTTCTTCCAGGGGGTGACCATTGGTATATATTTTTTGGCCATCTTTCATTTTCCATTCTCTGTACATGGCCATACCATTTAAGCGTTTGATTTTCAATCCTCTTGACAACAGATGTGGTGACAGACAAGAACGTGTGGAGAAAAATAAGGAGGAGGTACTTAGATATAAACCAACAAGATACTTTCGCCGAATGTACAGGAAAATGCTCACTGTGTTTACAAAGAGACCTGAAACACGTCTGGGGAAAAGAATCGTATATACTCAACCTAGGATTTAAGGAGAGATCAGGGCTTGCTTGGTTTAGGCTAGGGGCATGGAAATATCTAAAAATTAGCGACGATCACGATATGCGAATATGTCCAATGTGCGGGAACTTTGAAGATGAGATACATATATTAGGAAAATGTAATGATTCAGAATATTGGAGACGTCAGTTATTACCGGAAAGATTTCTAAATTCAAATAGGGAAAGATTGGCATGCTACGAGTTAATGGTAAATCCAGAAAATTGGATAAACTTAGGTAAATTTCTGGACAAAACGCGAAAAATAAGGACAACACTCATTCATGAATAAATATATGTTATCAAAATGCAATACCATTAATTATTAACAATTATATATAAATTAATTAGTGTATAATGCTGTTGTGTTATTATTTAATTGTAATATTTTTATTATGTTTCTTTATGTAATTGTAATGTTATTGCTGTTTCTGTTGTTTATTTTTCTTTACACTAGTAGCAATTATTACTTTATTGTAACGGACTGTCAACAGCACGGACGGCTTACTGCCCGTGCGACCCATATTTGTAAATAATATTGTAAATATCTTACTTTTTGTCTAATAAAGTCCTACTACTACTACTTCATTTCTCTCCAAAGGAATTAATTTCTTATTTTATCCTGTCTTGTTTTTTCGAGGCTAGGCATACAACTCAATGGTATTAATAAGCTGTTAGTTTATGCTGATGATGTAGTACTATTGGTCGATAGCGAGGAGATACTAAAGGTCAACACGCACACACTATTGAGTAACACTAAGAAATTGGGGCTGGAAGTAAACATCAATAAAACTAGACATATTTTCACACATAGAAATACATTATATAATGGAAATGGACAGTTAATGACAAATGAGGAAAATTATGAAGAAGTGGCTGAATTCAAATACCTAGGAACAATAATCACAAACAGGAATGAGATGCACAAAGAAATTAAACATAGGCTCAATTCTGGAAATGCGTGCTATTATGTATTACAGAGACTCTTGATGTCCCAACTCCTTTCAAAAAACGTTAAACTGAAAATATATAAAACCATTATTCTCCCAGTTATATTATATGGGTGCGAAACATGGACTCTTACTTTAAGGGAGGAAAGGAGATTACGAGTATTTGAGAATAAAGTTTTTTTGGGAAAAATGTTTGACTAAAGAGAGAGGAACAGACAGGTGAATGGAGAAGACTACATAACAGTGAGCTACATGGTCTTTATAGGAAGCCAGATATAGTAAGATTCATACACTGCGATGGGCATGCAAACTTATAGTAGGAAAACACCCAGTTGGTAGACCAAGAATGAGGTGGGAAAATAACATAAACGAATGATTTTACGTAAGTAGATTATACAGGGGATTATTGGAAAACATTATCTCAAGATAGGGATGTACGGAGAGGTTTGTTTGCACGGTCGTGAACCTACGGGTTCAATAGTGCCAGTGAGTTAGTTAGTTTATGGTCATGTAAAAAAAGGCAAGACATATTCCCAAGAAGAATACTAGAACGGGTGCCACTTGGTAGAAGAAGAAGAGGACGGCCAAGAATAACGTGAATTGATCGTGTTTTGAGGAGCATGAGGGGAAAAGGGTAAAACAGGCTAAAAATCACCATATTTACAATCTAAAATATGTATCAGTGATTGTTGTGACAGTGTAGCCAACTTGTCACAAAAAAACACGCTAATAAACAAGTGAACGATAAACATTGGAGTCAGAGTATCGTTAAAATGGCAGTCAGTTCCCTGAGTAACGTTAAAATGGCAGTCAGTTCCCTGAGTAACGTTAAAATGGCAGTCAGTTCCCTGAGTAACGTTAAAATGACAGTCAGTTCCCTGAGTAACTTTACAGCATGCAAGAGCGATGGTAAAAATATGAAAGCGAGATGGTGCAGGATTATATATTTTAGTGCACACACCTGCTGTGCAGGGCTATAAAGCGAACAACAAACAACACAGATTCACATTTAGCGAGAGATCTAATTTCTAAAGATACACTCTCACTGCGTTAACGCTCCATTTCTCCCTCCTCCATGCAGCTATACCTTCAGTTGTTCATGACGCTTGCTAGAATCTGCCCAACAATGAACATTAATTAAATGTTTCAAAAACAAGTTTTAATGTTTATAATTCAGTTTCATGGCTTCTTTACTACCTAAACGAGGTTTATAAAACTTTTGTCAGTGGCGGCTAGTAGCTTTGAGGTTAGATGAAGAGATAGTAAGAAATAGTTACAAAAGCAGAGGTTTTAGTAACGGGATACTCAAGTTAATATGAAAATTTCCACATCAAAATCCAAAACAATGGCAATGTGTGGGAAAAACATACAAAGGGTGAAAATTGAGATTGATGGAAAAATTATAGAACAAGTGTCAGATTTCTCTTACTTAGGAAGTGTATTTGCAGAGTATAAGAGTGACATTGATTCAAAATTACAAAAATATAATAAAATGAATGGGGTAATACGAAGACATTTTGGTAAACAGATGAGGACAGAGACAAAACTAAGATTATATAACGTCACATCAAAAGCTGCTCTAAAATACGGAAGTGAAATTTGGATTTTAAATAAAAGAAACTCTCATAAACTTCAAGTAAGCCAAATGCGCTTCTTACGATCATTGTTAGGAGTTAATAGACTGGATCATCAAAGGAACACCACTATCAGAGGAAAACTTGGAGTAGCAAGTTTAAATGAAGATATCCAAAGATACCAACAAGAATGGAAAAATCATCTGAGAAGAATGGCAAGAAATAGACTTCCAAAATTGGCATTCCAATATACCCCAACTGGACATAGGGACCAAGGAAGACCAAAACATCGGTGGAAAGATCAAGACCATCTTCGCTAGGTTTACCGTACAGGCCACATGGCCTAAAACGAATTTGTTCATGATGATGATAATACTCAAGTTACAACATGACCGAAGCGAATTCCAGCGAGTTACTACTCGTAAACCTAATTTTGTAACGTGTTGTCTACAATATTTTATCTACGTTCAGAGTATTTTATTATATTTTGTGTATCTAATATACTTAATGAAATGTATTTACTGTGGAAACAATAACTTCGAAGGTAGTGTTCTAAGAGTAACGAGTGCCAAACCTAATTTTGTAACGTGTTGTATACAATATTTTATCTACGTTCAGAGTCTTCTTCTTATTTTCCAGGATTAGGTCAATGCTACCTGTTCCGGTCTCAAGTCCATCGTTTCCTTGCCGTCCCAAAGATCTTTTTCCATGTAGTTTGTAGGTGTTGATGTCTTTGGGTAATCTTGTATTGTCCATTCTGTCTAAATGTTCTTTCCATTGGTATTTGTGCTCTTCTAGTTTATCAACTATTGAAAATATCTCCAGTTCATTTCTTATTGATTCATTGTGTAATCTATCCATGCGTGTACATCCTTTTACGGATCTTAAAAATTTCATTTCAGTGGCTTGCATGTGTGAGATTTTTTTTGTAAGTACCCAAGATTCAGATCCATATAAAAGAACAGGAACAGTCATAATTTTATAAAACCAGAGCTGAGTTTCTCTTCGAGTCTTTCGGAGGGTTCTTCTTATCGTGCCACACATCATTTGATATCGGTTTAATTTACTGTGTATATCCCATTCAGATATGTTATATCTGAACCAAGATAGTTAAAGTGTGCTATCTGTTCTATTATTTCATTATTGATCACTATTTTTGCTCTGACTGGCACTTTGCCCTTAAAAACCTATAATTTTAGTTTTTGAAGTTGAGACTTTGAGATTATAATAGAGTCCTAATTTATTCAACGTGTAAATCCAACCATAGTAATTCTGCCCGAAGACAGGTCCTTCACTGCAATCATAGCATTTTCATGCTATGCTTGCAGCTTTACTAGGGAATTGTGTAGGTCTGGTAGCTTCCCGTTGCTTTCCACATCTGTGAAGGATGATGACGATAATGGTAAGGATGATAATGATAAGGATGATGGCCATATGATTTCAGGGACCGTTTGGGCCTTAAAGTTTTCCTGACATTTGTCTTACAGGTAAGGAAAAACCCCGATAAAAACCTCACCCAGAAAAACCGGGGATCGAACCCGGGCCCGCTGCGTGACAAGGCAGCACGCTACCTCGGGACCACAGCGGTGAACGTGTAAATGGCTCTTTGTAAATCATCCTCTGACTTGTGTATAATTACCAGATCGTCTGCATACATTAAAATATTCATATACATTTATTTATTAATTTGTATTCCTATTGGATTTGATTTTTCCATTTTCGTATAACCTCGTCAAAATATATATTAAACAATGTAGGTGATAGGTTGAGAGTATGTTATTATATTTTGTCAGTGGAGCGTTGAGTTTATATGCGCGTGCATTCATCGAATACCATTGGTTATTGATGACGTGGTGATTGTTGTACCGTTGTACTGCACATAACAAATTTAATTACTTAGTACAGATTCTTGCAATCGAACAAGATTTATTGTGCTAATTTGACTATAACTCCCAAATGACGTCACACTAGTTTTAAATGTTATATTAGTTTTATAACACAAAAGTCGGAAAACTTTAAGGCCCAAACGGTTCCCGAACATCATCTGGTCGTCATTATCATCATTAAAATATTCACCACGTTTAGTATGAATGTGTGTGTTTTGTGTTAATGTTGTGTTGCCTTGGAGGAGGTCCTGACATTGACTCATTAGTAGAGATCCTCCATGTCCTTGTGTGGTCAGAAAAGTATGTATGTGATCAACAGTTGAAATCCCTCTCCCGACAGTTACTTTTTTACCATAAAATTAACTAATTAATAAGTTCGCAAGAAAACTCCTCACTGCCATCTGTTGTGGCTCAAGAGTATAATACATATATAAGAAAAATAAGTGTTTGAATTGGATTCGCCTGGTAGTGTAATGGATATCACGCTGAGGTACAGACTCAGAGATCCGGGTTCGAATCCCGTCCAGGCATTTATTTTTCTTATCATACCATATTAAGCTTGCATTGCTCAATGTTAAAGATTTAATTATAACATATATATATATATATATATATATACTTACTTACTCACTGGCACTATCGAACCCGAAGGTTCATGGCCGCGCGGACATAAGCTCTCCATACATCCCCATCCTGAGCTAATGCTTTCCAATCATTCCCTGTATAATCTACTTCCCTCAAATCATAGTTAATGTTGTTCTCCCACCTCATTTTGGTCTACCAACTGGGCGTTTTCCCTCTGGCTTTCCTACAAGAAGCTTCCATGCACGTCTTTCATTCCCCATACGTGCAACATGTCCTGCCCATCGCAGTCTACGAGACTTAACTGTTCTTATTATATCTGGCTTCCTATAAAGACCATGTAGTTCATTGTTATGTAGTCTTCTCCATTCACCTGTCTATTCATCTCTCTTTGGTCCAAAAATTTTCCTAAGAACTTTATTCTCAAATACTCGTAATCTCCTTTCCTCCCTTAAAGTAAGAGACCATGTTTCGCATCCATATAATATAACTGGTAGAATAATAGTTTTATATATTTTCAGTTTAACGTTTTTTGAAAGGAGGTGGGACATCAAGAGTCTCTGCAATGCATAATAGCACGCATTTCCAGAATTGAGCCTATGTTTAATTTCTTTGTGCATCTCATTCCTATTTGTGATTATTGTTCCTAGGTATTTGAATTCAGCCACTTCCTCAAAATGTCCCTCATTTGTCATTAGCTGTCCATTTACATTATATAATGTATTTCTACCTGTGACCATATATTTAGTTTTATTGATATTTACTTCCAGTCCTAATTTCTTAGTGTTACTCAATAGTGTGTGCGTGTTGGCCTTTAGTATCTCCTCGCTATCGGCCAGTATATATATATATATATATATATATATATATATATATTATATATATATATATGACCATGTCATCCCCAGAACAGCGAAGAAGATATGAAGAAAACCACGGTTGGGCAACATGGAGTGTGGTCGACGCTTGGATGGGTGTACGGCTGCCAAAACGGACCACAGCGAAAATTCTATGTATTTTATTATATAAGACCTAAACCTGTGACTGGAACTTATCGTTCCTTGATAATGACATGTGGGATCATACCGAAACGTCGGAATCAGTGGTCAGAGGCCGAACTTGAATCCAAAACACGGAAAACCCAAGAAAACTTTCTTATTCATACTTATATCCGCGAAAATCTGCAATATAACACACACACATATATATATATATATATATATATATATATATATATATAATTTGCTTAACTGTTATGTTAGCTGCTAGATGTCAGTTAGAACAAATTTCCGCTACCTCTTGTGTGAATTGAGAATACTACATGTATAAGAAAATTGTATGTTTGTGTTGGAACTCTTGGGTAGCTCAGTTGGTTAGAGCGCTAAAGATACAGACTTTAGAAACTCGAGTTCAAATCCCGACTCAAGCATTCATTTTTCTTTTCATATCATATTTGCCTTCATTGCCAAATGTCAAAAATATATTTATAATATCTATATATACAAGCGTTACTGCTATAAAGTAAATATTCTCTTTAAAAATTTGCTTAACTGTTGTTAGCCGCTAGATGTCAGTTGGAACAAATTTCCGCTATCTCTTGTGTGAATTGAGAATACTACATGTATAAGAAAATTGTATGTTTGTGTTGGAACTCTTGGGTAGCTCAGTTGGTTAGAGCGCTAAAGATACAGACTTTAGAAACTCGAGTTCAAATCCCGACTCAAGCATTCATTTTTCTTTTCATATCATATTTGCCTTCATTGCCAAATGTCAAAAATATATTTATAATATGTATATATACAAGCGTTACTGCTATAAAGTAAATATTCTCTTTAAAAATTTGCTTAACTGTTGTTAGCCGCTAGATGTCAGTTGGAACAAATTTCCGCTATCTCTTGTGTGAATTGAGAATACTACATGTATAAGAAAATTGTATGTTTGTGTTGGAACTCTTGGGTAGCTCAGTTGGTTAGAGCGCTAAAGATACAGACTTTAGAAACTCGAGTTCAAATCCCGACTCAAGCATTCATTTTTCTTTTCATATCATATTTGCCTTCATTGCCAAATGTCAAAAATATATTTATAATATGTATATATACAAGCGTTACTGCTATAAAGTAAATATTCTCTTTAAAAATTTGCTTAACTGTTGTTAGCCGCTAGATGTCAGTTGGAACAAATTTCCGCTATCTCTTGTGTGAATTGAGAATACTACATGTATAAGAAAATTGTACGTTTGGGTTGGAATTCTTGGGTAGCTCAGTTGGTTAGAGCGCTAAAGGTACAGACTTTAGAGACTCGAGTTCAAATCCGACTCAAGCATTCATTTTTCTTTTCATATCATATATATATATATACAGTATATTCTAGCTAATATCCGGCGTGGGTTGCTGCGCCTAAACAAATGAAATACTAAAGGTTAATTAAACTGATTAAATTGTATGGTATACGATGAAATGAACCAAACATGGCGGTTGCTAGTCAGTTTTTAATTTCGGATTTCAGGTAAACCTCCACTTCTAATTGTCGGATTTCGCTCATTTTCGGACAAAGCCTACCTCACTTTATTTTAATAGGATATACTGAGTTTCGTAGTGAAACATTGAAAATTGTGACCGCTAGAGCGATTTTTAAATTTTCACTTCAGGTGAACTCCTACACCTAATGGTTTGAGAGGATCCAATTGTGAATCTAAGTCATTGAGAGACACAATCAAACACACACAAAAAATTTCATCAAAATCGGTCCAGTCGTTTAGGAGGAGTTGAGTGACAAACACACGTGCAGAAGAATTGTATGTATAAAGGTGTGTCTGACAGTCCGTCACTTTTGTCTCTTAGTAGAACGTTGCAATCGTCAAAACATGGCATCTCTAAAGTTTTAAATGAATCATAAACAAAGAGAGAAAAGTTTAATAAAGTCGGATAATAATTAAACTGAAATGTATCATATATTTTTATTCCCCGAGTTATATTCTGCCACCCAAGTCCACATTTCAGTTTCATGTCTTGTTTAGTGTCTACACGAAGTTTATAAAAGCTTTAGCTAAACTTTACAACTTGTGACGCAACTTTTTTAATTCCTTCATAAACGTCTGTCAAATTGTATTCTTAAGGTTTCATTTTTCAAATTATTTCCCACCCTTTACAATAACTTTTACATTTTTTCTGACGATTATTTCAATATATTTTTCTATGATATTTAACTACACACATAGCATGAAGATGTGGCAGCCATATTGATTTCAACGAATATTCTATGCAACAACAAATACGTGTTCCAGTGCAGCCAGCATAAAAAATATACTAATTAACTGTACACATATACTTCAAAATTTCATAACTTACTATTTATTTTTGGGCATTGAATTATTTCACAGGTTAGAGTACTTAAATTGCGTTAGATTCACTTTTAGGTTAGTCTTTCACAGGTTAGAGGATTTAAATTGCGTTAGGTTAGCTTTTAGGTTGGTTTTTCACAGGTTAGAGTACTTAAATTACGTTAGATTAGCTTTTAGGTTGGTCTTTCACAGGTTAGAGTACTTAAATTGCATTAGGTTCACTTTTAGGTTGCTCTTCCACAGGTTAGAGTATTTAAATTGCATTAGGTTAGCTTTTAGGTTGGTCTTTAACATGTTAGAGCACTTAAATTGCGTTAGGTTAGCTTTTAGGTTGGTCTTTAACATGTTACAGCACTTAAATTGCGTTAGGTTAGCTTTTAGGTTGGTCTTTAACATGTTAGAGCACTTAAATTGCGTTAGGTTAGCTTTTAGGTTGGTCTTTAACATGTTAGAGCACTTAAATTGCGTTAGGTTAGCTTTTAGGTTGGTCTTTAACATGTTAGAGTACTTAAATTGCATTTGGTTAGCTTTTAGGTTCGTTAAATATCGTGTATATGTTGGCATCATCCCGTGATTCCATAGTGTAAATCGCTTCACGTTTGTTGGCGCATGCGCATGGTGTATGATCCGAAACTTAGACAAATTTTTCGCGTCACATGTTGCAAGGTATATCCAAACTTTTATACGCGTACTTTACATATCCAGTAGTAAATATTCATATACAGGGGTGATGTAATATTAGTGTGCAGTTTTTAAGTATGAACTAGTAGTAGTACGCCCTTGTGTCCCTCAGTGAGACTTAGGCGTTCTCCCC
The DNA here is from genome assembly GCA_030220185.1 of Diploptera punctata. Lineage (NCBI taxonomy): Eukaryota > Metazoa > Arthropoda > Insecta > Blattodea > Blaberidae > Diploptera > Diploptera punctata. The sequence continues at coordinate 713,633 of JASPKZ010010684.1, read as the reverse complement.
TACAGGGATAAATTAAACAATACTATTGTATAGCTGGTTTAACTTGGCAGTGAGAGAGAGAGAGAGAGAGAGAGAGAGAGAGATGAACATACAGGGGTACATCGTTGACCGCTTTAGTCTAGATATAAAGGAAAGAACCCACCCTGTTGTCAGTTTCACTCTTCCTCCCGTCACATCTGGTGAAGAAAGTTCGACAACACTGGTGCGAGTGAGAGAGGTGAGTACAGTTGTCTCTATCTACAAATATCTCGCAACGTTAAACCAGAGACTATATTTCGTTATGCGATTCTCGATTGATTTCATTGTTTTGCATGTTGGTACATTTTGAACTGTAATTTATCTACAGCAATTATTGTCAAGCGGTAGCTTTTGGGACTCGTAATGGGGAGCCTTGTATAGTGGGTTATCGCTGCTCCCCACATATCAATTGTTATCGATATCGTACTAAAGTTTATACAGCTTACGCTAGATGGCAGAACGTCGCTGTGAATTTTGATTGACCATCTTTGCAATAAATCCCCAAATATATTTTAAAGAAATGTATTATTAATATTCAAATTACGAAATGATTATTAAAAATGGGTGTACACTTACTTGTCACTCCCTAACGTCGTTCCAACAAGCGATAACCCATACCAGCGATAACCCACTGGTGGGTTGTTAGTAGGTTATCGCTGGGAAGAAGAGAAAAAAATCATAGACTAAATAATATACTCTGTGGAGAAAATAGCCTTTAGTCTAGATATAAAGGAAAGAACCCACCCTGTTGTCAGTTTTCCTCTTCCTCCCGTCACCCTATTAACATCTGGTGAAGAAAGAGCGACAACACTGGTGCGAGTGAGAGAGGTGAGTACAGTTGTCTCTATCTACAAATTTCTCGCAACGTTAAACCAGAGAGACTAATTGAGTTACACTTGTTTTCGTATAGATGTCGTACCGATTTGTGACAAATGACGAGAGTGATAGAGTTTACAAAGTGACGCTCCTGAAGGTCACCCATACTGTGCAGAATGTCTGTAAACATAGAGCAATAAACCGGAATCTAGAAATCATTGATACATTGGGAATATTTTTGTGGACGGAGGAACCAGTTGGGAGGAGGAGGAATTAATTAATGAAACTCCCCGAGTGGAATGACTCCCCTGGTAATTATCACAAATTTACCGGATTCAATAATTGTTACTTTACCAACTGCATTCCCTAAGGTAACACATACATACATACATACATACATACATACATACATACATACATACATACATACATACATACATACATACATACATAAATAGAGAGATATATAAACAGATAGGCATGTAGGTAAGAGTAGATAGGTTGATAACTAGGTAGATCGTAGATAGAAAGATAGGTAGTTAGATATAGGCAGATATGATATACAGATATGTAGATAGTCTACCGCTGTGGTATCGAGGTAGCGTGCTGCCTTGTCACGCAGCGGGCCCGGGTTCGATTCCCGGTCGGGACAGGCTCCTGGGGGAGGTTTTATTCGGGGTTTTTCCTCACCTATAAGACAAATGTCAGGAAGCTTAGGACCCAATGGTCCCCGAATATCATCCGGCCATCACCTTCATCCTTATCATTATCATTATCATCCTTCACCGGTGTGGAAAGCAACGGGAAGCTACCACACCTACAATTCCCTAGTAAAGCTGCAAAGCATAGCATGAAAAGGCTGTGAAAGACCTGCCCTCGGGTAGAATTACTATGGATGTGTATATGTATATATATATATATATATATGTGCATCCATAGTAATTCTGCCGAGGGCAGGTCTTTCACTGCAATCATAGAATTTCCATGCGATGCTTTGCAGCTTTACTAGGGAATTGTGTAGGTGTGGTAGCTTCCCGTTGCTTTCCACGCCGGTGAAGGATGATAATGATAATGATAAGGATGATGATGATGATGGTCGGATGATTTTTGGGGACCATTGGGCCCTAAGCTTCCTGACATTTGTCTTACAGGTGAATAAAAACCCCGAAAAAGATCCTCAGCCAGGAGTCTGCCCCAACAGGGAATCAAAACCGGGCCCGCTGCGTGACAAGGCAGCACTCTACCTTGAAACCACAGCGGTGGATATATATATATATATATATATATATATAGAGAGAGAGAGAGAGAGAGAGAGAGAGAGAGAGAGAGAGGCAATATCCAGAATTGAGCCTATGTTTAATTTCTTTGTGCATCTCATTCCTGTTTCTAATTATTGTTCCTAGGTATTTGAATTCAGCCACTTTTTCAAAATTTCCCTCATTTGTAATTAGTTGTCCATTTCCTTTATATAATTATTTCTACGTGTGACCATATATTCAGTTTTATTGATGTTTACTTCCAGTCCCAATTTCTTAGTGTTACTCAATAGTATGTGCATGTTTGCCTTTAGTATCTCCTCGCTATCGCCCAATAGTACTACATCATCAGCATAAACTAACAGCTTATTAATACCATTGAGTTGTAAGCCTTCTTCATCCTCTAAAGAATCTATAGCATGCTCTAGTGCAAAATAAAATAGTAGAAGAGATTAGTTCATTGTTATGATTTAACCTATTGTGAATTAAAAAAAGTATCCGAAAGTTGTTTGCCTACACGCACCCTACTGTTTGTGCCATTTAGACACATTGGAATAACTTAACTTGTTAGGAATTCCAAAATCCAGCAGGGTACTGTATAACCCAGTACCATCATATTCCCATTTATTTTCTAAAATATGTCTTATGCTAAAAATCTGATCTGTCGTAGATCTGTTTCTTCTAAATCCACATTGATAATCTCCTAATGTCATCAATATAGGGAGTAAGTCTGCTTACTAATATATTTGTTAGAATTTTGTACGAAGTTGAAAGCAATCAGATGCCCCTGTAGTTGTTGCAATCAGTTTTATATCCTTTCTTATAGATTGCTACGATAACACCGAGTAACAAAATAGAAACTTTTTTTTTTGTCTCAGAAAGAAAATTATGTGATTCTGATAGCATTTTTTTTCTCCTGAATTCAAATATGATATCGGTTTTCTTCCATCACGCAAGGTTTCCGAGAGACAGGAATTTATAATTTCAAACACTTTAATATTTTCTACATTCGTAACTACACAATATTTGAACATTCGGACTCACCTAGAAAGTAAGAAATGACGATTTTCTGTTATATTTCGCCTGTGGAGCATCCCTCTTGATGCTCCAACAATAATCGACCAGCATATTAGGATTCCATTTGCCTTGATATCACTTTTCCATAGCTCAAACCATTTGAGTTAGCTCAGTTGGTTTTATTTTACAATGGACAAATCGACGAAAAAACGTTTATTAAAAAAATAATTATTTCTTCTTCTTCTTCTTCTTCTTCTTCTTAAACTTAATTTGTAGGATTTTCATCCTGTTTATTTCCAAAATCACTCCTCGGAGGAAGACGTATTGGACGTGCATTCACTGTCTATCCATCTCTTGGCTGGTCTTCCTCTTATTCTTCTCCCGTCCATTGGTCTATCTTCTTTAGCTGTTTTTGCAAGCCGGTTTTCTTCCATTCTTTCTATATGACCCTTCCAATATTTTCGTCTATTTTAAATCCATTAATTGAAATTGAAATAAAAAACTGTGGGTGATGGAGAAATTCCGAATACATATTTGAAAACACGATAAAAAAAACTGCATTAAGTACAACTATTGGTACTCATGAGACAAAAATAATGTTGACCAGTGTAATCGATTCTTTCCGTTCATCTGGAAGAGAGTCTAACTTTTTTTTTAGGAATTTGGAACTCCAGCAGGATACTTCTGTTAGTAACAAACATGTATCAATAGTGTTGTACTACAGAAGATTGTACAATGAGTGTACTTGGCTCACAAATCCCTATGATTACAAACGGACACCGAGCTTAAACGATATAACAGCTCTGGAGAATATCTCCCCTTTAAGCAATTGAACAAGATCTCGTATCGGGATTGCAAACTCGCTGCAAATGTAGATACAATCGCGTCCCTCTGAAACGGAGGTGTTGAAGCCTGGCTTAGTAACATTCGTGCTCCAATCTTTGATACGTCATTCAAATACAGCGTGTGTCACAATACAACACAGAGTGTCCACTACATATCTCTTCCACTCTATGTCAGAGACTGCCAAACTGTACAATCCTTCAAAATCAAATTGAAAATAAAATTATTAACAGAAACATCTCACTAATATTACTTTTTTGACTTTCTTCTTCTCCTTCCTTCTAAATATTAGGCCAAGGCCTGTTACGATCCTATAGACCCTCCAGCGTTTCTCGTATACGACTTGAAAGCATAATAATAGTCCCTTCGATTGCTTGCTGGCCAAAGGAAGGCAAGACCATTGATGGGGATGCTATCTTATAGCCTCTGGTCAGGCTTTTCTGGAGAAGAAAAGAAAATAAAGGAAGGAAGAAATGAAAGAAAGGAAAGACTCCCTAACCCTCGGATGCTCTAATAGCGTCGGAGTCGAAAAAACAAGAGTTAACCAAGAGAGGTTTAGATAGTAAAGTTAAAAGAGTGCAAACACAAGTAAGTGGAAGAAATGTTTTGCTCAGCTTGGGCACCTTGTGGTCGCCATCCACATATCCCCTAGATGAGGATCCCTGAGGGGAAAATACATATTATTGTCAGTAAAAGAGTTAAATTCTCGTGCCACGGCCGGACGATAAAAATATAAATTACTTTTATACCATAACATTTACTAATTAAGACGTAACTAGATATTATTAACTATGCTCGCAAGAAAACTCCTCACTGCCATCTGTTGTGACTTAAGGAGTGTGACGTCACGTTGTCGTGCGGAATGTCTGTAATGCAGATGACTACATATCTGACATAAGAAGAATTCCTATAAGTCGATCGCAGCGCCACCTACCGGGAACAACTGTGAATCTAAAACATCCAGGGACCCACTCAAACACACACAAAAAGTTTCATCAAAATCGGTCAAGTCGTTTAGGCAGTTTTAATTCTGATTTCCGGTAAATCTCCGCCCCTAAGGGCCAGTTTCACCAAGAGAGGTAACTGTATTGCGCCAGTTTAAGCTACGCATTATACATGGGGAAAACTGGCGTAATACAGTTACCTCTCTTGGCGAAACTGGCCCTTATTGTTTCATTTCGCTCATTTTTTACTAGTACCTACCTCGGTTTATTTTAATAGGATATACTGAGTTTCGTTGGGAAACATCGAAAATTGTGACCGCTAGGGTGATTTTTAAATTTTCACTTAACGTGAACTCCTACACCTAATGGTTTTAGAGGGTCCAATTTTAAATCTAAACCATCGAGGGGCCCAATCAGACATTCACAAAAAATTTGATCAAAATCGGTCCAGTCATTTAGAATGATACGGTTGGAAAGGGCTTCTCAAGGGCAATCCAGTGGTACCCATAAAACACCATACGACAGAGTGAAGCGGTGCCGGGAACGTAAAAGAATGAAGGCATCCACGACACAGCCACGACCCTTTTTTCGTTTGATGGTTCATCAACCAACAGGTGTACAGAACACAAGGCTCCTGATCAGCAAGACCTAAAAAAACACTTACAGTAAACAAGTGAAATGTTAGTGGATGTATTCCAGGCGAGGGTGCGTCGTTGGGTTGTGTATTTTGACCTTGATGGAGGTCATGTCCAACACAGACTTTGTAATAGGTATTACATTATAATTTTTGTTTTACTTGGACCACATTATTATAAGTAATGCCACGAGTGATTTCCAATTTATTTACAGAATTTGTAAATGAATAGTGGCATTTGTTAGGACTATTTAACGAATATAATTAAGCTGTTTACTCACAAATCATTATTTAAATATAGTTATTTTAAAATATTTATATATTTAATTAAACGGCGATGTTTGAAAACAAATCAGAAACTATTGGTTCGCTTTATTTGCTTCTTTTGTTCGTCACTGCAGCCCAGATCATATTATTTATTGCCAAAGGAACGCAATATTGTAAGAATGCACTCTAGTGGAGAAAAAATGAAACACATCAAACTGTATACATACTCTATGATATAAACATGACAATTATATTTTTCTGAATGTTATTACCTGGGAAAAATACATTTAATAAAGTGCAAAATGTTTTTTTTATGGTATAATCAATTGCTACAAAGGTTTATATTAACTCCCACATGCACTATCTGTTGACATTCATGCACTATATATACAATCTGGTAGCCGTATTTCTCAGAGGGCCAGTCACTGCAAAATAATTCTATGATCTATTCAGGATGATAAAAAAGATGGTTTTTTTTATTATGATAAACTTTAATTGGTAAATTCTAAGCGAAACACGACTGTGATTAGTTTTAAATCAATAATCATTGAAATGTGTTTGGTCATTCACTCCCATTTGGGGCATGAGTTAAATAGTCCCAAAAATGTCCTGGGACTTTATGAACACACTGTATAATGAAATTGAAATGATTCTGCAACGCAAAATTAAACCTGACATTTAAGCAGCAGAACCTGATGAGGAAGCCAGATGTAATAATGGCTGGCAAAGAGATTAGGGCGATCATAATGTCAACTTGATTACTAATTTAACACTAATCATGATTTGGCGTTGATCTAGGCTTGTACAGGCGCCATCCTTGTCCCGCATGTAATTACATCTGTTCTCACGCAAGCTTAAGATTTAATTGATTATTGCCTAACTAACTAACTAACTATTGCTCGTAGTGGTCGAGCGGTTATGTGCCTTGCCTCTTATCCCGAAGGTCGCGGATTATTTTTTTTGGGGAGAACAAACCTTGACATATCTATTAAGAAAAGTTGGATCGAGTTTGCTAACATGCAGAATCAAAACCATTACGTATTATTATTCTTCTTCCTTCACAGTAGCCTCTGCCCGCTCCTGGAATTTCCTTCCTCAAAATATCAGGGGTTGCCGCACACTTGGCACTTTTAAGTCACGCTTATACAGTTACCTGTTGTCTAATAATTATTTTTTCTCTATTTATTTAAACGTATACTATATCATTAATATTTTTTCTCGTTTTTTATATATCTGGTACATATTATATTTAATTCGTTAAATCTAGAGTAAATCAAAATACATTATAAATATTAATTGTATTGTATATATAACATGTAATTGTTTATATTTATTGTAATTTAGATGTAAGATTTTTTTGTATTTTTCTTAAACCTGGTTGAGTGGCAGACAAGGCCTTAAGGGCTTAACTCTGCCAGGTAAAATAAAGCTATTATTATTATTATTATTATTATTATTATTATTATTATTATTATTATTATTATTATTATTATTATTATTATATAGGCTATTATATATGTATTATTATGTAACTCATAGACACAGTTTAATCTGTTCGTATATGTCTGCGCTATATAAGCTCTCAATGCATCCCTATCCAATAATGTTTTCCAACCGTACCCTTTATAACCTAAATCTCTCAAATCATGTTTAATATTATTCTCTCACCTCATTCCTGGCCTGCCTATTAAGAAATTCCAACATATTCTGTACTGCACATACGTAAGAATAAAACAATGCTTAGAAGAACAAAAAGCTGCACAAGAATGAATCGGTTAAAGAATGAAGATATAAGAACAGAGTTAAATATATATTCATTAAATGATAAAATCAAAGAATATAGAGAAAAATTATTTACACGTGTAGAAAAAATGAACGTAACAAGATTAACAAAAGCAGCACTTAACTACAAGCCAAGAGGTTCAAGGAATGTAGGAAGGTCAGTGAAAAGATGGACAGAACAACTGTGAGGCGGAACAGGAATTTTGCCGCCCGTGAAGTGAAGAAGAAGAAAATTGTAATTATATATTTTTAAATTCTCCCACATAACTTATATAGACATGTGTTAGATAATATATATTTTTATTTCCTTTATTTGAAGTGTTAGAGAGGGAACTACATTTTCTTACACACTTAAAGGTAAAACTATTATCCAACCAATGAAAATGCAGTCATACATCTGGTTTGTTTACATTACAACTGAAACTTAGCTCGGAAGAGACATACCTATGATTTTCCTAAACAACTTCAACTCCAAACCTGCTTATCTCAACACTGCAAAACAAGTACTTAGCCCACTCTGCTTCTAACCGCCTCAATTATTTAATTTTGTGTTGAGACCACAAGGTGCCCAAGCTGAGCAAAACATTTCTTCCACTTACTTGTGTTTTGCACTCTTTTAACTTTACTATCTAACCTCTCTTGGTTAACTCTTGTTTTTTTCGACTCCGACACTATTAGGGCATCCGAGGGCTAGGAAGTCTTTCCTTTCTTCCATTTCTTCTTTCCCTTATTTTCTTTTCTTCTCCAGAAAAGCCTGACCAGAGGCTATAAGATGGCAGCCCCATCACTGGTCTTGCCTTCCTTTGGCCAGCAACCAATCAAAGGCACTATTATTATGCTTTCAAGTCTTATACGAGAATTTCCCGGAAGAATCAAAACGCTGGAGGGAAAATTTTCTATAGGATCGTAACAGGCCTTGGCCTAATACTTGGAAGGAAGAAGAAGTTACAATCGACTCCCCCATAACTTCCATAAACTTACCACGTGATGTGTGAGGAAATGAACTCACTTACTTTATGTTTTCAACGAGGTAATTTCTGGTAATGGCGACCTCATCTCCCATTGGTTCGCACTACGTGGAGAGCAATGAATAATGGCGATGGCAGCCGAACTCAGTAAAAACTGATAATATATTGTTGTATGACAACAGCATTCTCTTAATTTATTGCCAGCACTCGCTGAAGCGAGCAGAGATCGAACTGTTGGCTATATAGCTGTTAATCAACAAACTTCAATAATAATAATGATAATAATAATAATAATAATAATAATAAATAAACTCAAATAGGCTTACAAAATAGACAATGGAATTCTACGAAAACAGAAGTAAAGTTCCAGTGGATACTGTGAAGTGGATTGATGAAGTCAAAAAGGACTTAAAATTGGCAGGAATTACTAAAGAAGATATCCCAAACAGAGATATATTTAGAATTAAGGTGAATAAGTGACAAGTTGACCAAGAGGACAAACCGAAGAAAAAAACTGGAACAACTTGGACAGATGATAGAAAACAATCTCATAGCAAGAGAATGAAATAAATTTGGGCTCAAAGGAAATGCCTCTAAGTACTTCGCGTGGTCCTACATGGGCTCATCCGCAACAAAAAAATAATAATGATGATAATAACAATAGTAATAATAATAATAATAATAATAATAATAATATAATAATAATAACAATAATATAATAATAATAATAATAAAAATACAAAACAGATAATGGAATTCTACGAAAACAGAAGTAAAGCTCCAGTGGATACTATGAAGTGGATTGAAGAAGTCAAAAAGGACTTAAAATTGGCAGGAATTACTAAAGAAGATATCCCAAACAGAGATATATTTAGAATTAAGGTGAATAAGTGGCAAGTTGACCAAGAGGACAAACCGAAGAAAAAAACTGGAACAACTTGGACAGATGATAGAAAACAATCTCATAGCAAGAGAATGAAATAAATTTGGGCTCAAAGGAAACGCCTCTAAGTACTTTGCGTGGTCCTACATGGGCTCATCCGCAACAAAAAAAATAATAATGATGATAATAATAATAGTAATAATAATAATAATAATATAATAATAATAATAATAACAATAATATAATAATAATAATAAAAATACAAAACAGATAATGGAATTCTACGAAAACAGAAGTAAAGCTCCAGTGGATACTATGAAGTGGATTGAAGAAGTCAAAAAGGACTTAAAATTGGCAGGAATTACTAAAGAAGATATCCCAAACAGAGATATATTTAGAATTAAGGTGAATAAGTGGCAAGTTGACCAAGAGGACAAACCGAAGAAAAAAACTGGAACAACTTGGACAGATGATAGAAAACAAGCTCATAGCAAGAGAATGAAATAAATTTGGGCTCAAAGGAAACGCCTCTAAGTACTTTGCGTGGTCCTACATGGGCTCATCCGCAACAAAAAAATAATAATGATGATAATAACAATAGTAATAATAATAATAATAATAACAATCAATTTATTCAGTGTTTACTTGATGAAAATCCATTAATTTAATTAAATAAAAATAAAACTTAGTTTTATATGATTTTCACTTATATTAAGTTTATTTGTATTTAATTTTTGTTATTATTATTATTATTATTATTATTATTATTATTATTATTATTATTATTATTATTATTATTATTAATTATTATTATTATTATTATTATTATTATTATTATTATTATTATTATTATTATTATTATAACTCACTGGCACTATCGAATCCGTAGGTTCACGGCCGCACGGACATAAGCTCTCCATACATCCTTATCATGAGCTAATCTTTTTCAATCATCTCCTGTATAATCTACTTCCCTCAAATCATAGTTAATGTTACTGCCCCCACCTCATTCTTGGTCTACCAACTGAGCGTTTCCCCCCCCCCATGGTTTTCCTACAAGAAGCTTCCATGCACGTCTTTCATTCACCATTCGAGCCTCATGTCCTGCCCATCGCAGTCTTCGAGACTTAACTGTTCTTACTCTATCTCGCTTCCTATAAAGACCATGTAGTTCACTGTTATGTAGTCTTCTCCATTCACATGTCTGTTCATGTCTCTCTGGTCGAAAAATTTTCCTAAGAACTTTATTCTCAAATACTCGTAATCTTCTTTCCTCCTCCCTTTAAGTAAGAGTCCATGTTTCGCATCCATATAATATAACTGATAGAATAATAGTTTTATGTATTTTCAGTTGAACGTTTTTTGAAAGGAATTGGGACGTCAAGAGTCTCTGCAATGCATAATAGCACGCATTTCCAGAATTGAGCCTATGTTTAATTTCTTTGTGCATCTCATTCCTATTTGTGATTATTGTTCCTAGGTATTTGAATTCAGCCACTTCTTCAAAATTTCCCTCATTTGTCATTAGCTGTCCATTTCCATTACATAATGTGTTTCTACGTGTGAACATATATTTAGTTTTATTGATATTTACTCTATAATTCGATAGTCATACACAATGTTTACATCATAAAAATTGGAAAGTTTTTGGGGATTTCATATAAAAACATCTCCATTCATCCGTGAAATTTCACTTTTAATCCTTGTAAAGTAAATAACTAGGTACACATGGTAATTATTGGTTACCTAATGAACCCCATGTTTCACATTTGTCTGTCCGCACTATGTTTCGCACATTTTCAGTGCCAGGGATTAACTCTGTTTCCATTATCTACTTCACTCCATGGCTTTACTGTCAATTAATTAAACTTGCATTTACAGGACCTCACAAAGAGTGGATGTAATATATGTACGCAGATTTTAACTATGCATTCAGTGTCGTAAATAAATTATAAAAAATAAAACAAGCTTTTATTTATTGAACTAAAACTAAGACACTAACACTATGGAACCCGCAGGTTCATGGCCACGCTGACATAAGCTCTACATAATCTCTACCCTCAGCTAATGTTATTCTCTCACCATATTCTTGGTATATCTAGTGAACGCTTTGCCACAGGTTTCCTGTAAGGATTTTCCATGCCCCTCTTTCATTCCCTATCCGTGCAACATGTCCTGCCCATTGCAGTCTTTGCGACTTAACTGTTCTTATTATATCTGGCTTCCTATAAAGACCATGTAGTTCATTGTTATGTAGTCTTCTCCATTCACCTGTCTGTTCATCTCTCTTTGGTCCAAAAAATTTTCCTAAGACTTTATTTTTAAATACTTGTAATCTCCTTTCCTCCTTAAAGCAAGAGTCCATGTTTCGCACCCATATAATATAACTGGTAGAATAATAGTTTTATATATTTTCAGTTTAACGTTTTTTGAAAGGAGTTGGGACATCAAGAGTCTCTGCAATGCATAATAGCACGCATTTCCAGAATTGAGCCTATGTTTAATTTCCTTGTGCATCTCATTCCTATTTGTGATTATTGTTCCTAGGTATTTGAATTCAGCCACTTCCTCAAAATTTCCCTCATTTGTCATTAACTGTAAATTTCCAATATGTAATGTACTAGCTGATTATTACCCGGCATTGCCCGGGTATTTTTTCGTTTATGGTGAACTCCTGCACCTAATTATTTTACACTAAAATGGATATCGGCTAAGTACTCACCATGCCTGAAAACCTGTTTATAGAAAGGTATATATATATATATATTGTGACAAACCAAACATGGCAGTTGCTAGTCACTTTGTAATTTCGGATTTCAGGTAAACCTCCACTTCTAATTGTCGGATTTCGCTCATTTTTTGATAATACCTACCTCAGTTTATTTTAATAGAATATACCGAGTTTCGTTATGAAAAATCGAAAATTATTTCCGCTAGAGAGATTTTTAAATTTTCACTTCAGGTGAACTCCTACATATAATGGTTGTAGAAGGTCCAAATTGTGAATCTAAATCATCGAGGGACCCAATCAGATACACACAAAACATTTCATCAAAATCGGTCCAGTTGTTTAGGAGTTCAGTGACAAACACGCGTACAGAAGTATTATATATGTATATGTATATATATATATATATATATATATATATATATATATATATATTATTGAATCTGTTCACATCAGATTATTTCTTCTTCTTCTTCCTTCCAAGCATTAGGCCTAGGCCTGTTACGATCCTATAGAAAATTTTCCCTCCAGCGTTTCATAGGACGGCCCAGTGATCTTCGTCCTCTTGGTATATAATTATAAGTAGCTTTGGGTATCCGATTTGAACTCATTCTTTCAAGATGGTGTTTCCAATTTAGTTGGTACTGTTTAATATATTCCAAAATTGGCGTAGTCTTCAATTCTTTTAAGATATCGGTGTTCCTTTTCCGATCCCATCTGGTGTAACCCGCTGTTCTGCGCATGAATCTCATTTCACAAGCCGTTATTCTGCTTTCATGTTGTTTACATCAGATTATTTATTTTTATCAATGAATTAAGACCAGCCTCATGGCTAGTGGACAGCGTTTCTAACTACTGTTCATGAGGTCCCGGGTTCGATTCCTGGTCAGACTATAGGAATTTTTCCTTAAAGGGAATTATACCTGTGGTTGCCCATAGTCTGGAATTTAGGTTAAGAACTCTCCTGGTGCTTCATTATCATTTATCACCCATCATATCATCGGGGTAACGTAACTCCGCCTTCCAGGTGCCCCAACTTCAAAAGTGGGTTACAGTGAAGCCAAAGCCAGGAGAGAACACCAGAAGTGTCGAAATGAGAACCTGAGGGATTGAATAAAAATAATCAATTAATTAAAGTAATAATTCGCTGGAGCTGTCAGTTGAGCGGTTCGAGAAGAGGACGAGTGGGATAATCAATATCCATGTTGATTTTTCTCTCCTCTCTTCTCGGGCAGTGCGATTTATGGAAGTAAGGAAGGAGTAGTTGGATTTAGTGGGCGGTCGGACGTGTAACAAGGAAGGTAAGGACATGATATACTCCCACACTGCTGGTTCCATAAATAAAGGAGGTCATGAAAACGACTTTGACAAATTGTGCACCTTGTGACTTCTCTGTGGAAGCTGCCATCTACATGTCAAACCCCTCCTTCAATCCAGTTATTATAGTACGTCTTATTCCCTGCAGATGGCAGACTCACCTCATTATTTCCGGTTATTTAACTCATGCCCCAAATGGGAATCAATGACCAATCACATTTCAATGATTTTTTATTTACAACCAATCACAGTCGTCTTTCGCCTAGAATTTACCAACTAAAGTTTATCATAAGTAATGCCACGAGTGATTTCCAAATTCTCTAGATAAATTCACTCCTCACTTCGTGAGTCGTGAATTTATCGATAATTTGGAAATCAAGAGTGGCATTTGTTAGGACTATTTAACGAATAAAATTAAGCTGTTTACTCACAAATCATTATTTAACTGTAGTTATTTTAAAATATTTATATATCTAATGTAAACGGCGATGCTTGAAAACAAATGAGAAATGATAGGTACGCTTCATCTGCTTCTTTTGTTTATCACTGCAACTATATCATACTATTTCAGAATATTAAAAAGGAGGAGCTTTCTTTAATATGGTAATTATAACACTGATAAATATTTCGTGAAACACGACTCTGATTGGTTGTAAAACAGAAATCATTGAAACGTGATTGGTCATTGACTCCCATTTGGGGCATGAGTTAAATAGTCATAATAAAGAAAGCGCCTTCTTTTTAACATTCTGAATAGATCATAGCATTATTTTTCAGTGACTGATTATCTAAGAAACATGGCTACCAGATTGTATATATACTGCATGAATGTCAACACATACCGCATGCCGGAGTTAGTATAAAAACATTTGTAGCAATTGATTATACCACCAAAAAAAGAAACCACTGTTTGCACTTTCTTAAATGTATTTTTTTCCCAGGTAATAACATTCCAGAAAAATATAATTGTCATATTTACATCAGAAATGAATTAATATACTGTTTGATGTGTTTCAATTTTTCTCCACTAGAGTGCATTCTTACAATATTGCGTTCCTTTGGCAATAAATAATATGATCTGGTTGCAGTGATAAACAAAAGAAGCAAATGAATCGTTTCTAATTTGTTTTCAAACATCGCCGTTTACATAAAATATATAAATATTTTAAAATAACTATATTTAAATAATGATTTGTGAGTAAACAGCTTAATTTTATTCGTTATATAGTCCTAACAAATGTCACTTTTGATTCCCAAATTATCTAGATAAATTCACTCCTCACTTCGTGAGTCGTGAATTTATCGATAATTTGGAAATCACTCGTGGCATTACTTATGATAATAGTTTTTAGTTATCGAGAATTTTACTTTTTAAGGCTATTTAACTCATGCCCCAAATGGGAGTCAATGACCAATCACATTTCAATGAATTTTGTTTTACAACCAATCACAGTCTTGTTTCACTTCGCAATTTATCGAATTCTGTTTACCAAAATAAAGAAAGCTCCTCCTTTTTAATATTCTAATCAAGTTATTAACATTATTTTGCAGTGACTGACTCTCCAACAAATACGTAGAATTTAGCAAATAATGAACAGATTTCTTCGAACTACACATTTGATAATTGTGTGTTCAATAATTGTGTTTTTAAATAATGATTTTACTGAGTTGTTTATTAAAAATGTAAATTAATAACCTATAATGTTCTGATCAAATTTTACAGGAGAGGGGAAAAAAAACTGATTCAACTTGCTGAGGATAAAGCATTGAATGTGAAATTGCTACTGGATAAAGTCAGAAAGTGGTAAAGGAATAGTGTAGTTGATCCATTCTCACACGGAAACAATGGAAGTAGGTATGTAAACATGGAATAATGAAAGAAGTGAATTTCAGAAAAATTGGAGATGATCCCTTTTCGAAATGACTAATTCAATTAGAGCTGAAAAAAGTATCGGTATGTGGATACTAACTAATTTCTATACACATTGTTAACAAAATGCGTGTCTTTGTGGAGCGTCTCCACTGCCTGCCCGGAGCGGAGAGTATGTACGTTCAGTAATAGACCTGTTTACGTGTGGTTGTATCAGAATGCAGAAACAAAAATTGTTCAAACATGAGTCCATTCTTACACAAAGCGAACTGTACTAGAAGTCTGTCCCGAGTAGCGCGTGTCAACGTGCAGTTTGTAAACACAGCGGTCTAAGCACGATGCAGCCTAGCCTATAACCAATACTTTTTTCAGCCCTAGTTATAATATACAGTTTGATGTGTTTCATTTCTTTCTCCACTACGGTGCATTCTTACAATATTGCGATATTAGTGGGTTATCGCTGATTGCGATCCTATTTGGTAATAAATAATATGATGAAGTTGCAGTGAATAAACATAACCACACATTTCTGATTTTTTCAAACATCGCCGTTTACATTAAATATATAAATATTTTAAAATAACTATAGTTAAATAATGATTTGTGAGTAAACAGGTTAATTTTATTCGTTAAATAGTCCTAACAAATGCCACTCTTGATTTCCAAATCCTCTAGATAAATTG
This sequence comes from Diploptera punctata, assembly GCA_030220185.1. NCBI lineage: Eukaryota > Metazoa > Arthropoda > Insecta > Blattodea > Blaberidae > Diploptera > Diploptera punctata. The sequence goes on along the minus strand of JASPKZ010010684.1, from coordinate 697,607 downwards.
GAAATCACTCGTGGTATTACTTACGATAAAGACAATCTTCTTCGAAATTGTTTGGACCAAAACTAAAACATGACATTGCTTTGCACTAGAGACTTCAAGAGTCCTTGGGGTGGCAGGAGGTAAAGTCTCCGAGTTTTTTAGACAATCGCCACAATATATCAAAAGGGTTGTCATCCCTGCGTGACGACCACTTTTACTCCCAAAACAAGCGTTCCGTACTCATTTCACTTAAAGGCTAAGTCGATCCCAGGACTATGGTCCCCTCAGAAAGTTTAGTCCAGTTTAACACTCCTGTACCCATCAGGACTCGAACCCCCACGTTCTGGCTTGTACCGCATTGCCTTAAACTGCGCAACGGAGTGCTCCAATCCATTAATATCATAAATGAATGAGTTGGGGAAATTGCTTTAACATCTCACCTCATAAAGTTGCATGTCTTCACACGATACCGGTTTCAAAAGTATAATTTTACTTCCATCTTCAGTCTAACTCCAAACTAACTAACTAACTGTCACTATCGAACCCGTAGGTTCATGGCCGCGCGGACATAAGCTCTCCATGCATCCCTATCCTGAGTCAATGTTTTCCAATCATTCCCCGTATAACCTACTTCCCTCAAATCATAGTTAATGTTATTCTCCCACCTCATTCTTGGTCTACCAACTGGGCGTTTTCCCTCTGGTTTTCCTACAAGAAGCTTCCATGCACCTCTTTCATTCTCCATTCGTGCAACATGTCCTGTCCATCGCAGTCTATGAGACTTAACTGTTCTCGTTATATCTGGCTTCCTATAAAGACCATGTAATTGACTGTTATGTAGCCTTCTCCATTCACCTGTCTGTTCATCTCTCTTTGGTCCAAAAATTTTCCTAAGAACTTTATTCTCAAATACTCGTAATCTCCTTTCCTCCCTTAACCCATTGGAGACTTTTAACGAGTCTCCCTCGTGAGCAGGTAGAAAGTCCAAACAGCCCCACAACGAGCTAGACTCGTTGTTGTGTTATAACCCCCACCGTAAGAAGTTAGGTTTTTTTAGTGGTTTAAATTTTCGGTTCACCGTCAGTAAAATTTGTTGTTTGTTTATGTAAAGTAAATATGTATAGGCCTAGTGTAGTGTATAGTTTATTTTTGTTATTATTTACAGAATAGTAGACTATAGCTGTAGGCATTTATTACGGTAAAATATAAGTGAATATAAATTCAGTGTTTATTTGTTAAAATTCATAGTTGTAAATTTAATTTTTTTTTTGCGATATGTCCGTAAATAGGACACAACGTATTGCTATTGAGAAACTAAGAGAAGTAGTGAATGAAATGTTATGGGACACTGATTGTAGTGAATTATCATGGAACGAAGATTCGAACGATGAAATAATATACAGTGACAACGTAACCGTGCATGCTACTGATGGTAGAAATATTAGGTGAGTTTCGTCCAGTTTTTATCTATAGTATTTTATAATTTACAGGTCGATATATAACTAAGATAATTAAAGAATATACGAAGAACTTTTCCTGATTTTATAATGTATAGGTCTATGCTTGTTTATATTTCATATATTTATTTTTATTATGTACAGTATTATATTGCGTTAGTTATTTTTTTCGGTCTTGTTTGAACATATGATTTGTGTTTACTTTAGAGGCAATGTCCGAGAACTCTTACAAAAAGATGGTTTTTGAAATGTTTGTCAACTTTCACAGCCTTGAAAATAACAAAACATAACGGTTTACAATGCACAAAAGAGGGTAGCAGGTAGGCCACATTCCTTTGCTATTCGTAAAAGTACAAGATACTAAAAGAAATTCAGGGGTAAACAAAATATCTGAAAACATAAGTCATAGAACACAGTATGTGTATTTTGTATTCTGATTTAAAGTCCAGCGCAGCCGGAGTAGCGGTGAGGAGATTTAAATGGGTTCCCAGTGAACATGCTAGGCGCTTTAAAAGTGTCTCCAATGGGTTAAAGTAAGAGTCCATGTTTCACATCCATGTAATATAACTGGTTGAATAATAGTTTTATATATTTTCAGTTTAACGTTTTTTGAAAGCAGTTGGGACATCAAGAGTCTCTGCAATGCATAATAGCACGCATTTCCAGAATTGAGCCTATGTTTAATTTCTTTGTACATCTCATTCCTATTTGTGATTATTGTTCCTAGGTATTTGAATTCAGCCACTTCCTCAAAATTTCCCTCATTTGTCATTAGCTGTCCATTTCCATTATATAATGTATCTCTATGTGTGACCATATATTTAGTTTTATTGATGTTTACTTCCAGTCCCAATTTCTTAGTGTTACTCAGTAGTGTGTGCGTCAGTCAAACTCCAACTGTCAAAATTTCGCCGTTAACTTCATCTTCTGATCTGCCATCTGGTGTCGATTTTATGAACTTGGAGATCAAATTATTCTCTTCGGGAATTTCAAAATGCATCGCTTTATATTTATTCTTCTGAATGTATATCTTTTCCCGAACTGTTAATTCCAAAGTTTTTCTAAATGTTTCAAAAGTTTAGTTTATCTTCCAATTTTGGATTCTCTAGTAAACTATGAGCTGCAATTACCGATTTTTCAATTTCATCATTTTTAATATTTCTAAAGTGTTCTTTTGTACGAGTTTATAAATTCAATTAATATCAGTTTTATATAAGTCAATTTAAGTCCACCGCTGTGGTCTCGGGGTAGCGTGCTGCCTTGTCAAAATTTCGCCGAGTTCAATCCCGGTCGGGACAGTTTTTCTGGGTGAGGTTTTTATCGGGGTTTTTTCCTCACCTCTAAGACAAATGTCAGGAAAACTTTAAGGCCCAAACGGTCCCCGAACATCATATGGCCATCGCAATCATCATAATTCATATTCATCTTAGATTAAGCTTAGGATTTAGGGACCTCCTGGCGCACCATTATCATCATGATCACCCATCATATCATCGGGGCAACGTAACCCTGCCTTCCAGGCGCCCCAACCTCAGAAGTTGGTTACGATATTGAACAAGTACGCCATGCCAGGAGAGGAACCAGGAATGTCGAAAGACAAACCTGGGGCATTTGAAAAAAAAAATAATTTAAAGTTGAAAACTTTTTTATATACAGTTGGAAGGTATTTTGATTTACGAAATAGAGGCAGTTTGATTTCTGCCCTTGTTCAAGGTTAGCTACCTCACTCAACCAGTTTCCACCGTCTATTTCCCACATCACGAACACGTGCTTCAATCGCCGCGATCTTAGGCAACTTCTCCGACTGTCAAGTGCGGCGCGCTGTCTAAACTACTGTCAGCCTGTGTTTCACCATACCGACATACTGTACAAGCTGGGGAGCTACTGTTAACGCTATATTAATTGCGAGCTAAGTTCCTGTTGTAAACAAACTAGATGTATGACTGCATTTGTATTGGTTGAAAAACGTTTCTACCTTTAAGCGTGTAAGAAAATGTAGTTAGGTATTTATCATAAGTAATGCCACGAGTGATTTCCAAATTATCGATAAATTCACGACTCACGAAGTGAGGCATTTGTTAGGACTATTTAACGAATAAAATTAAGCTGTTTACTCACAAATCATTATTTAAATATAGTTATTTTTAAATATTTATATATTTAATGTAAACGGCGAAGTTTGAAAACACATGAGAAACGATTGGTACGCTTCATTTGCTTCTTTTGTTTATCACTGCAACCAGATCATATTATTTATTGCCAAAGGAACGCAATATTGTAAGAATGCACTCTAGTGGAGAAAAAATGAAACACGTCAAACTGTATATTAATTCATTTCTGATGTCGTATGATGTAAATATGACAATTATATTTTTCTGGATTGTTATTACCTGGGAATAAATACATTTAAGAAAGTGAAAACAGTGGTTTCTTTTTTTGGTGGTATAATCAATTGCTACAAAAGTTTTTATGTTAACTCCCGCATGCGCTACGTGTTGACATTCATGCACTATATATACAATCTGGTAACCGTATTTGTTACAGAGTCAGTCACTGCAAAATAATGCTATGACCTATTCAGAATGTTAAAAAGGAGGTGCTTTCTTTATTATGATAAACTTTAGTTGGTAAATTCTAGGCGAAACACGACTGTGATTGGTTGTACATAAAAAATCATTGAAATGTGATTGGTCATTGACTCCCATTTGAGGCATGAGTTAAATAGTCACTGGGAATAAAAATAATAAAATATACATTATCTAGCACATGTCTATATAAGTTATGTGGGAGAATCTTAAAATATATAATTACAGTTTTAATACATTAAATAAACATTTTTTTATTATTATGCATGTCCAATGTATAATTAGTTGGAAATTCAGTTGTTTCAAAATGGGCGCTTTTTGTAGAATTCCTTAAAACACTGGAAAGGAAGGCATTTGAAAATCGGAGAGAAACAAATTATTTTCAATGTTTTCAAATAGTTTAGTGAAAAAATCTCACATTCCGTCATTGAGGATGTGGTGAAAATAAAAGCAGAATTTATAGGTGAGTCAGCATGGAGCATAAATTCTGCTCATAACGAATGCTATATAGACAATGCAACCCTAATTGAAGAAGCTATGCAGATGCCGTGGCATTCAATATGGACGCTGCATTCTGTAGATGAAAAAGTTGAGACACTAAATGACTTTATACTACAATTATACAACAGACATGCCCCACTAAAAACTAAACTCGTGAAACGACGCCCTGCACCCTGGATGACTCTTTCAATTCGTAACTTGATGACTGATAGAGACGCAGCACATAAGAAATATAGACTCAACAAAACAGACACAAGTCTCACTCAATATAAACAGTTACGTAACAAGACAAATCAAGCTATAAGAAACGCCAAACTTAGACATTTATACAACCTAACAAATACCAATACTTCAGAAATCTGGAAAAACTTGAATAGAATGGGAATTGGGAGAAAAGACACACAGGTAGACAAATTACCTGTTTCCCTGGACACACTCAATAATCACTTCACAGGTATAACTACTACTCCAAAGGATAAAGAACAAACAATAAATGAATTATCACTGACAAATCAACCCGACAGAGAACATTTCCACTTCTCATATGTTACAGACTACGACGTAAAGAAAGCCATAATGCGAATAAAAACCAAAGCAGAAGGAACTGACCGTATAAATATTACTTTATACTGAATAAAATAATCGAAGCTATACTACCTACTATAACTCATATTTTTAACTCCTCACTACAAACTTCTACATATCCCTCATTGTGGAAACAAGCCCTCGTACGTCCACTGCCTAAAGTTAAAACGCCCTCAACCCCGAACGACTTTCGACCCATTAGCATTTTACCTACTCTTTCAAAAGCTCTGGAACGATTAGTCCATAAACAACTGACTGAATACCTAAATGATTACAACCTTCTAGATCAATTTCAGTCAGGCTTCAGGACAGGACACAATACAAATACTGCTCTACTAAATATTTGCGAAGACATACGCGAAGCTGCTGATAATCGAAAACTTACCATTCTTACATTACTGGACTTTAGTAAAGCATTCGACACGGTAGACTTGGACTTATTGTTGCATAAACTTAAAAACCTCTTACTCTCTGATAGTGCCACGAAATGGTTCAATTCCTACCTTCATGAGCGCCAGCAATCTGTTATAGGAAATCATACATTATGTTCTTCTTGGTCCTTCCGTAAAGCTGGGGTTCCACAGGGTTCGGTACTTGGACCTTTGCTTTTTTCAATCTACATAAATGACATATCTAACTCCCTAAAGCATTGCAAACATAATTTATTTGCAGACGACATGCAAATCTACATCCACACAGACAAATATTCACTAAATGACGCTGTTGCCAAAATTAACGAGGATCTTGACTCGCTAATGACTTGGACAGTTAAATATGGACTGCAATTAAATCCTAAAAAGTCACAATCAATCATTATGGGCCATCAGAGACTATTATCTACAATTAACCTAAACACAGTTTCGCATGTGTCACTAAACGGAGTTCAAATCCCTTATAGTGAGACAGTAAAAATTCTAGGAGTATTTATTGACAAAAACTTAAATTGGAATACACAAATAAACCATACATGCAAAACAGTCTTCTCAATAATACATTCATTAAATCGTGTACGAAATTGTTTGCCATTCGCCCTTAGGAAAATGTTAGTAGAAACACTTGCAATGCCCCATTTTGATTATTGTGACACTCTTTTTACAGACTTAAATATTATTTCCACTCAAAGACTTCAACGTGTTCATAATTCTTGCGCACGTTTTATTTGTGGTATTCGCGCAATTTGAACCATGTTACACCGTCCCTGGAACAATTATCGTGGTTTCGTCTAAGAGATCGTAGAACTGTCCATTCCCTATCCCTTCTCTATAAAATACTTCACACATCATCGCCTAATTATTTATCACGCCGCTTCATCAGACTATCCGACACACATAATCTTGACACTCGATCCCATCAGCACATTGTCCTTTATATCCCGCCTCATCACACTGTATATTATTCATTATCTTTTACGGTGTCACTTACCAAAACATGGAATTCCCTTCCACCCTATGTCAGAGACTGTCAAACTATAACATCCTTCAAAAACAAACTAAAGAATTATTTAATAACAAACTAACTTATACACCTCACTGATAGTATTCTTTTAGCAATATTAATATATTTAATTATTTATGTAAATAATATTAAGAATAACAAATATTTGTATTTGTTTTGTTTTAAATATTGTATAATCGTAAAATTAGTTTTCTATATCTCATTATTTTCCTTTGTTTTTTATATACATTAGACAGGGACAATTTAATATGTCTTGCTTGTATACATTTTATTATTAGTTTTAGTGTTAATTTTAACTAACATTAACTGGTTGTATTATAGATCGTAATATAATAGATATTATCTTTTGATCAAATTTTTACTTAGTGTTTAATATTAGAGTTAATTAAGATTGTTATATTCTTATGTAATATATGTTTGTCCTGGTGAGTGGAAGAGAAGGCCACATGGCCTTAACTCCACCAGGCTAAATAAATCTTAAATCTTAAAAAAATTGTAAATTAAACGATATCTATCGACATCATGGAAAAAAAGTGTAAGCCTGACCAAAGATGGCAGCCTCATCACTGGTCTTGCCTTCCTTTGGAAGTGTAAGCATGTAATTAGGTAGGCATATATATAGCCTGACCAAAGGCTATAAGATGGCAGCCTCATCACTGGTCTTGCCTTCCTTTGGAAGTGTAAGCATGTAATTAGGTAGGCATATATATAGCCTGACCAAAGATGGCAGCCTCATCACTGGTCTTGCCTTCCTTTGGAAGTGTAAGCATGTAATTAGGTAGGCATATATATAGCCTGACCAAAGATGGCAGCCTCATCACTGGTCTTGCCTTCCTTTGGAAGTGTAAGCATGAATTAGGTAGGCATATATAGCCTGACCAAAGATGGCAGCCTCATCACTGGTCTTGCCTTCCTTTGGAAGTGTAAGCATGTAATTAGGTAGGCATATATATAGCCTGACCAAAGATGGCAGCCTCATCACTGGTCTTGCCTTCCTTTGGAAGTGTAAGCATGTAATTAGGTAGGCATATATATAGCCTGACCAAAGATGGCAGCCTCATCACTGGTCTTGCCTTCCTTTGGAAGTGTAAGCATGTAATTAGGTAGGCATATATATAGCCTGACCAAAGATGGCAGCCTCATCACTGGTCTTGCCTTCCTTTGGAAGTGTAAGCATGTAATTAGGTAGGCATATATATAGCCTGACCAAAGATGGCAGCCTCATCACTGGTCTTGCCTTCCTTTGGAAGTGTAAGCATGTAATTAGGTAGGCATATATATAGCCTGACCAAAGATGGCAGCCTCATCACTGGTCTTTGCCTTCCTTTGGAAGTGTAAGCATGTAATTAGGTAGGCATATATATAGCCTGACCAAAGATGGCAGCCTCATCACTGGTCTTGCCTTCCTTTGGAAGTGTAAGCATGTAATTAGGTAGGCATATATATAGCCTGACCAAAGATGGCAGCCTCATCACTGGTCTTGCCTTCCTTTGGAAGTGTAAGCATGTAATTAGGTAGGCATATATATAGCCTGACCAAAGATGGCAGCCTCATCACTGGTCTTGCCTTCCTTTGGAAGTGTAAGCATGTAATTAGGTAGGCATATATATAGCCTGACCAAAGATGGCAGCCTCATCACTGGTCTTGCCTTCCTTTGGAAGTGTAAGCATGTAATTAGGTAGGCATATATATAGCCTGACCAAAGGCTATAAGATGGCAGCCTCATCACTGGTCTTGCCTTCCTTTGGAAGTGTAAGCATGTAATTAGGTAGGCATATATATAGCCTGACCAAAGATGGCAGCCTCATCACTGGTCTTGCCTTCCTTTGGAAGTGTAAGCATGTAATTAGGTAGGCATATATATAGCCTGACCAAAGATGGCAGCCTCATCACTGGTCTTGCCTTCCTTTGGAAGTGTAAGCATGTAATTAGGTAGGCATATATATAGCCTGACCAAAGGCTATAAGATGGCAGCCTCATCACTGGTCTTGCCTTCCTTTGGAAGTGTAAGCATGTAATTAGGTAGGCATATATATAGCCTGACCAAAGATGGCAGCCTCATCACTGGTCTTTGCCTTCCTTTGGAAGTGTAAGCATGTAATTAGGTAGGCATATATATAGCCTGACCAAAGATGGCAGCCTCATCACTGGTCTTGCCTTCCTTTGGAAGTGTAAGCATGTAATTAGGTAGGCATATATATAGCCTGACCAAAGGCTTAGTGCAGCTATAAGATGGCAGCCTCATCACTGGTCTTGCCTTCCTTTGGAAGTGTAAGCATGTAATTAGGTAGGCATATATATAGCCTGACCAAAGGCTATAAGATGGCAGCCTCATCACTGGTCTTGCCTTCCTTTGGAAGTGTAAGCATGTAATTAGGTAGGCATATATATAGCCTGACCAAAGATGGCAGCCTCATCACTGGTCTTGCCTTCCTTTGGAAGTGTAAGCATGTAATTAGGTAGGCATATATATAGCCTGACCAAAGGCTATAAGATGGCAGCCTCATCACTGGTCTTGCCTTCCTTTGGAAGTGTAAGCATGTAATTAGGTAGGCATATATATAGCCTGACCAAGGCTATAAGATGGCAGCCTCATCACTGGTCTTGCCTTCCTTTGGAAGTGTAAGCATGTAATTAGGTAGGCATATATATAGCCTGACCAAAGGCTATAAGATGGCAGCCTCATCACTGGTCTTGCCTTCCTTGGAAGTGTAAGCATGTAATTAGGTAGGCATATATATAGCCTGACCAAAGATGGCAGCCTCATCACTGGTCTTGCCTTCCTTTGGAAGTGTAAGCATGTAATTAGGTAGGCATATATATAGCCTGACCAAAGGCTATAAGATGGCAGCCTCATCACTGGTCTTGCCTTCCTTTGGAAGTGTAAGCATGTAATTAGGTAGGCATATATATAGCCTGACCAAAGGCTATAAGATGGCAGCCTCATCACTGGTCTTGCCTTCCTTTGGAAGTGTAAGCATGTAATTAGGTAGGCATATATATAGCCTGACCAAAGGCTATAAGATGGCAGCCTCATCACTGGTCTTGCCTTCCTTTGGAAGTGTAAGCATGTAATTAGGTAGGCATATATATAGCCTGACCAAAGGCTATAAGATGGCAGCCTCATCACTGGTCTTGCCTTCCTTTGGAAGTGTAAGCATGTAATTAGGTAGGCATATATATAGCCTGACCAAAGGCTATAAGATGGCAGCCTCATCACTGGTCTTGCCTTCCTTTGGAAGTGTAAGCATGTAATTAGGTAGGCATATATATAGCCTGACCAAAGATGGCAGCCTCATCACTGGTCTTGCCTTCCTTTGGAAGTGTAAGCATGTAATTAGGTAGGCATATATATAGCCTGACCAAAGGCTATAAGATGGCAGCCTCATCACTGGTCTTGCCTTCCTTTGGAAGTGTAAGCATGTAATTAGGTAGGCATATATATAGCCTGACCAAAGGCTATAAGATGGCAGCCTCATCACTGGTCTTGCCTTCCTTTGAAGTGTAAGCATGTAATTAGGTAGGCAATATATAGCCTGACCAAAGGCTATAAGATGGCAGCCTCATCACTGGTCTTGCCTTCCTTTGGAAGTGTAAGCATGTAATTAGGTAGGCATATATATAGCCTGACCAAAGGCTATAAGATGGCAGCCTCATCACTGGTCTTGCCTTCCTTTGGAAGTGTAAGCATGTAATTAGGTAGGCATATATATAGCCTGACCAAAGGCTATAAGATGGCAGCCTCATCACTGGTCTTGCCTTCCTTTGGAAGTGTAAGCATGTAATTAGGTAGGCATATATATAGCCTGACCAAAGGCTATAAGATGGCAGCCTCATCACTGGTCTTGCCTTCCTTTGGAAGTGTAAGCATGTAATTAGGTAGGCATATATATAGCCTGACCAAAGGCTATAAGATGGCAGCCTCATCACTGGTCTTGCCTTCCTTTGGAAGTGTAAGCATGTAATTAGGTAGGCATATATATAGCCTGACCAAAGGCTATAAGATGGCAGCCTCATCACTGGTCTTGCCTTCCTTTGGAAGTGTAAGCATGTAATTAGGTAGGCATATATATAGCCTGACCAAAGGCTATAAGATGGCAGCCTCATCACTGGTCTTGCCTTCCTTTGGAAGTGTAAGCATGTAATTAGGTAGGCATATATATAGCCTGACCAAAGGCTATAAGATGGCAGCCTCATCACTGGTCTTGCCTTCCTTTGGAAGTGTAAGCATGTAATTAGGTAGGCATATATATAGCCTGACCAAAGGCTATAAGATGGCAGCCTCATCACTGGTCTTGCCTTCCTTTGGAAGTGTAAGCATGTAATTAGGTAGGCATATATATAGCCTGACCAAAGATGGCAGCCTCATCACTGGTCTTGCCTTCCTTTGGAAGTGTAAGCATGTAATTAGGTAGGCATATATATAGCCTGACCAAAGGCTATAAGATGGCAGCCTCATCACTGGTCTTGCCTTCCTTTGGAAGTGTAAGCATGTAATTAGGTAGGGCATATATATAGCCTGACAAAGGCTATAAGATGGCAGCCTCATCACTGGTCTTGCCTTCCTTTGGAAGTGTAAGCATGTAATTAGGTAGGCATATATATAGCCTGACCAAAGGCTATAAGATGGCAGCCTCATCACTGGTCTTGCCTTCCTTTGGAAGTGTAAGCATGTAATTAGGTAGGCATATATATAGCCTGACCAAAGGCTATAAGATGGCAGCCTCATCACTGGTCTTGCCTTCCTTTGGAAGTGTAAGCATGTAATTAGGTAGGCATATATATAGCCTGACCAAAGGCTATAAGATGGCAGCCTCATCACTGGTCTTGCCTTCCTTTGGAAGTGTAAGCATGTAATTAGGTAGGCATATATATAGCCTGACCAAAGGCTATAAGATGGCAGCCTCATCACTGGTCTTGCCTTCCTTTGGAAGTGTAAGCATGTAATTAGGTAGGCATATATATAGCCTGACCAAAGGCTATAAGATGGCAGCCTCATCACTGGTCTTGCCTTCCTTTGGAAGTGTAAGCATGTAATTAGGTAGGCATATATATAGCCTGACCAAAGGCTATAAGATGGCAGCCTCATCACTGGTCTTGCCTTCCTTTGGAAGTGTAAGCATGTAATTAGGTAGGCATATATATAGCCTGACCAAAGGCTATAAGATGGCAGCCTCATCACTGGTCTTGCCTTCCTTTGGAAGTGTAAGCATGTAATTAGGTAGGCATATATATAGCCTGACCAAAGGCTATAAGATGGCAGCCTCATCACTGGTCTTGCCTTCCTTTGGAAGTGTAAGCATGTAATTAGGTAGGCATATATATAGCCTGACCAAAGGCTATAAGATGGCAGCCTCATCACTGGTCTTGCCTTCCTTTGGAAGTGTAAGCATGTAATTAGGTAGGCATATATATAGCCTGACCAAAGATGGCAGCCTCATCACTGGTCTTGCCTTCCTTTGGAAGTGTAAGCATGTAATTAGGTAGGCATATATATAGCCTGACCAAAGGCTATAAGATGGCAGCCTCATCACTGGTCTTGCCTTCCTTTGGAAGTGTAAGCATGTAATTAGGTAGGCATATATATAGCCTGACCAAAGGCTATAAGATGGCAGCCTCATCACTGGTCTTGCCTTCCTTTGGAAGTGTAAGCATGTAATTAGGTAGGCATATATATAGCCTGACCAAAGGCTATAAGATGGCAGCCTCATCACTGGTCTTGCCTTCCTTTGGAAGTGTAAGCATGTAATTAGGTAGGCATATATATAGCCTGACCAAAGGCTATAAGATGGCAGCCTCATCACTGGTCTTGCCTTCCTTTGGAAGTGTAAGCATGTAATTAGGTAGGCATATATATAGCCTGACCAAAGGCTATAAGATGGCAGCCTCATCACTGGTCTTGCCTTCCTTTGGAAGTGTAAGCATGTAATTAGGTAGGCATATATATAGCCTGACCAAAGGCTATAAGATGGCAGCCTCATCACTGGTCTTGCCTTCCTTTGGAAGTGTAAGCATGTAATTAGGTAGGCATATATATAGCCTGACCAAAGGCTATAAGATGGCAGCCTCATCACTGGTCTTGCCTTCCTTTGGAAGTGTAAGCATGTAATTAGGTAGGCATATATATAGCCTGACCAAAGGCTATAAGATGGCAGCCTCATCACTGGTCTTGCCTTCCTTTGGAAGTGTAAGCATGTAATTAGGTAGGCATATATATAGCCTGACCAAAGGCTATAAGATGGCAGCCTCATCACTGGTCTTGCCTTCCTTTGGAAGTGTAAGCATGTAATTAGGTAGGCATATATATAGCCTGACCAGAGGCTATAAGATGGCAGCCTCATCACTGGTCTTGCCTTCCTTTGGAAGTGTAAGCATGTAATTAGGTAGGCATATATATAGCCTGACAAAGGCTATAAGATGGCAGCCTCATCACTGGTCTTGCCTTCCTTTGGAAGTGTAAGCATGTAATTAGGTAGGCATATATATAGCCTGACCAAAGGCTATAAGATGGCAGCCTCATCACTGGTCTTGCCTTCCTTTGGAAGTGTAAGCATGTAATTAGGTAGGCATATATATAGCCTGACCAAAGGCTATAAGATGGCAGCCTCATCACTGGTCTTGCCTTCCTTTGGAAGTGTAAGCATGTAATTAGGTAGGCATATATATAGCCTGACCAGAGGCTATAAGATGGCAGCCTCATCACTGGTCTTGCCTTCCTTTGGAAGTGTAAGCATGTAATTAGGTAGGCATATATATAGCCTGACCAAAGGCTATAAGATGGCAGCCTCATCACTGGTCTTGCCTTCCTTTGGAAGTGTAAGCATGTAATTAGGTAGGCATATATATAGCCTGACCAGAGGCTATAAGATGGCAGCCTCATCACTGGTCTTGCCTTCCTTTGGAAGTGTAAGCATGTAATTAGGTAGGCATATATATAGCCTGACCAAAGGCTATAAGATGGCAGCCTCATCACTGGTCTTGCCTTCCTTTGGAAGTGTAAGCATGTAATTAGGTAGGCATATATATAGCCTGACCAAAGGCTATAAGATGGCAGCCTCATCACTGGTCTTGCCTTCCTTTGGAAGTGTAAGCATGTAATTAGGTAGGCATATATATAGCCTGACCAGAGGCTATAAGATGGCAGCCTCATCACTGGTCTTGCCTTCCTTTGGAAGTGTAAGCATGTAATTAGGTAGGCATATATATAGCCTGACCAGAGGCTATAAGATGGCAGCCTCATCACTGGTCTTGCCTTCCTTTGGAAGTGTAAGCATGTAATTAGGTAGGCATATATATAGCCTGACCAAAGGCTATAAGATGGCAGCCTCATCACTGGTCTTGCCTTCCTTTGGAAGTGTAAGCATGTAATTAGGTAGGCATATATATAGCCTGACCAGAGGCTATAAGATGGCAGCCTCATCACTGGTCTTGCCTTCCTTTGGAAGTGTAAGCATGTAATTAGGTAGGCATATATATAGCCTGACCAGAGGCTATAAGATGGCAGCCTCATCACTGGTCTTGCCTTCCTTTGGAAGTGTAAGCATGTAATTAGGTAGGCATATATATAGCCTGACCAGAGGCTATAAGATGGCAGCCTCATCACTGGTCTTGCCTTCCTTTGGAAGTGTAAGCATGTAATTAGGTAGGCATATATATAGCCTGACCAGAGGCTATAAGATGGCAGCCTCATCACTGGTCTTGCCTTCCTTTGGAAGTGTAAGCATGTAATTAGGTAGGCATATATATATATATATATATATTTTTATAAACAGTCCACCGCTATGGTCTCGAGGTGGCGTACTGCTTTGTCACGCAGTGGACCCGGATTCGATCCCAGTCGGGACAAGTTGTCTGGGTGATGGTTTTTTGGGAGTTTTTCGTCGCCTGTAAGACAGATGTCAGGAAACTGTAAGCCCCAAACGGTCCCCGGACATTATCTGGCCATTGTTAACATATTCATTAAGTTTAGTATTAAGGCCTCTCCTGGCACATCATCACCATCATCATCACCCATCATATATCATCGGCAACTTTTAATGAAATCTAAATTTATATTTGCTCTAACCTGGACTTCATCATTACCCAGTGTAAGACATATATATATTTTTTTTTTCAAATGCCCCAGGTTTGTCTTTCGACATTCCTAGTTTCTCTCCTGGCATGACATACTTGTAACCCACTTCTGAGGTTGGGGCGGCTGAAAGGCTGGGTTACGTTGCCCCGATGATATGATGGGTGATGATGATGATAGTGGTACGCCAGGAAAGTCCCTAATCCTAAGCTTAATCTAAGATGAATATGAATGATGATGATTGCGATGGCCATATGATTTCGGGGACCGTTTGGGCCTTAAAGTTTTCTGAGATTTGTCTTACAGGTGAGGAAAAACCCCGATAAAAACCTCACCCAGAAAAACTGTCCCGACAGGGGATCGAACCCGGGCCCGCTGCGTGACAAGGCAGTACGCTACCCCGAGACCACAGCAGTGGGCAGATATATATATATATATATATATATATATATTGGTGTTTCTCGTGTAATTTATCATATTCATACTATTATTATTATTATTATTATTATTATTATTATTATTATTATTATTATTATTATTATTATTATCGTATAAAATGTTGTTTGTACATGAAATTTACATTGCTACATTTAATGTATCTTTAACTGTTTATAATTAGTATAGTGTATATCTATATTTGTCAAATATTTATTTGTATTTGTGCTGGTTGAGTGGAAGAGAAGGCCTTATGGCGTTAACTCTGCGAGAATAAATAAAACATTATTATTATTATTATTATTATTATTATTATTATTATTATTATTATCAATTAATTAAATAAAAATAAAACCTGAATATAAATGAAAATCTTAAAAAAGTAAGTTTTATTTTTATTTAATTAAATAAATATGGATTTTCATCAAGTAAACGCCGAATCAATTGTTATTTCTTCCAGTATACATTCTTCCATTGGTTTAATCATTATTTTATTTTATTTTATTGTATTATTAGACATTATTTTCATTATTGTTCAGTTTGACAGATAATTAATTGTTTAGTATGAACTATTATTGTATTTTTTATATTTAAATGTAACATATGTTTGTCCAGGTGAGTGGAAGAGAAGACCACATGGTCTTAACTCCACCAAGCTAAATAAATCTATTCTATAATACAAACTCATTGTATACAATCGCTTATGTCGTTCTTCCAGAATATAGAACTGAGTTTGTCTTCATGTAGTACCGATAATTAAAAATCGGTATATTTAATTGTCACTCTTCCAGTAAATGAGCAATATAAAGATGTCATTTATTGAAATTAGTGTAGATTTCATATAGAACGGAATTGTTTGAACAGTTGAAGGTTGTAACAGTACATGATGAACCAGTAGGCTTTGCTTTTACTGTTGACATACTCTGTGACTATACTAGCGTCTTGTCTCGGTACCGGAGTGCGTCTTTTGTTTACTATTTTCTTCAGGGGAGTCCAAAATGGAGCAGAAGAATGAACCTAGTGATGATTTTGAAAAAAAAAAATATTGTAAATTTAGCTTTGAGATGATTTTCTTTACGTGATATTAAGTTGGTACGTTATTAAGCCACATTCAACTGTTCACTGCAGTATAACAATTCTGCTTACGTGTATAAACTTCTAAACCCCTCAACCGATCTTCATAAAAATCTGTACATACATGTTTTAGAGTACGCAGAATGTTTAGCCGCTATACATTATGCTCTAAAACCATTATTTGTAGGAGTTCACCTGAAACGAACATTTTAAAATCGCTCTAGCGATCGCAATTTATAGTATTTCACAACGAATCTCAGTATATGCTATTAAAATGAACCAAGGTAGATATAGTCAAAAAACCAGTCATGTCCGGTGATTATAAGCGGGGGTTTACCTGAAAGTCGAAATTTAAAAAAATGACTATCAAACCATGTTTGGTTATTCGCTTTGTATAGCTTTGTGTATACACATTTTCAGGTACGGCCAGTGTTTAGCTGCTATTATGCTCTAAAAACATTAGGTGTAGAAGTTCACCTGAAACGAAAATGTAATATTTAATATATTTAGGCGTAACAGCGGACCCCCGACTTGATAAATTCAAAGATCATGGTAACTAACTCACTGGCACTATCGAACCCGTAGGTTCATGGCCGCGCGGACATAAGCTCTCAATACATCCCTATCCTGAGCTAAAGTTTTCCAATCATTCCCTGTATAATCTACTTCCCTCAAATCATGGTTAAAATTATTCTCCCACTTCATTCTTGGTCTACCAACTGGACGTTTTCCCTCTGGTTTTTTACAAGAAGTTTCCATGCACCTCTTTCATTCCCCATTCGTGCCACTTGCCTTTGCAATCGCAGTCTACGAGACTTAACTGTTATAATATCTTACCTATAAAGATCATGTAGTTCACTGTTAATCAGTCTTCTCCATTCACCTGTCTGTTCATCTCTCTTTCGTCGAAAATTTTCCTAAGTACTTTATTCTCAAATACTCGTAATCTCTTTTCCTCCCTTAAAGTAAGAGTCCATGTTTCGCATCCATATAATATAACTGGGAGAATAACAGTTTTATATTTTTTTTTTTCAGTTTAACGTTTTTTGAAAGGAGTTGGGATGTCAAGAGTCCCTGTAATGCATAATAGCACGCATTTTCAGAATTGAGCCTATGTTTAATTTCTTTGTGCATCTCATTCCTATCAGAGATTCTATGTTTTGCAACAAACGGCTATGAAACCAGATCTTCATAATTACTAATCTAAATTTTGCATCATACAGTTAAGCGCCAAATGTTCCCGCTCTTATATTGTTGATGCATAACTGTCAAACAAGGAAAATAACTTGCAATATCCAGTATTGTTAGTTTGCCGCTACAATAAATAGTGAAGATTGACTTAAACTTTAAACTATTTTCTTTTAAATACATAATGACGCATAGCCGGATGATGCATAACACCATCCAATTGAAAACAAATTCTTTGGAGTAGAAATAATTCACATTTGACTTTATTACACGGGAAAAGCTGAAACAGAGTTTTTACGCAAGAGTCATGCAACCCTGTCTATATTAAGCTCAGAGTAGAAATTTATAGCGCCTACTTACCCGTGGGAAGAACAAACAGGTGACTGCTGCAGAGCGCTGCTATCAGGAGGTGGATTGTTGTCGACTGCATCATTGTTCACATTCAATACACTTTCAACTCACAGAAAATAAAACACTATCGCAATTCATTGTTAATAAGTTTCGTTCTAACACAAAATACTCGTACGTTATTCACTCGTTTCTCTAGCGAAGCTAAATTTCCCCTTCAACTTTTATTGTTTTCTCAAACTTTGTCCAACTTGTTTTGTCTTTAAGTAATGCTATTGGAATTACAAAGAAATGTTAGAGAGAACACCTATAAATAAAATTCAAGTTGCAATCAGGTAAAATCAAACTTTTTTGAAAACAAAACACTAACAATTATTCTTAATATTATTATTACTATTATTAGTATTATTATTACTACTATTATTATTATTATTATTATCATTATTGTCATTATCATTACTATTATTAATATTATTATTATCATTATCATTATTATTAATATTATTATTATTATTATTATTATTATTATTATTATTATTATTATTATTATTATTATTATTATTATTATTATTATTATTATTATTATTATTATTATTATTATTATTGTCCACCGCTGTGGTCTCGAGGCAGCGTGCTGCCTTGTCACGCAGTGGGCCCCGGGTTCGATCCCCGGTAGGGGCAGTTTTTCTGGGTGAGGTTTTTATCAGGGTTTTTCCTAATCTGTAAGACAAATGTCAGGAAAACTTTAAGGCCCAAACGGTCCCCGAAATCATATGGCCATCAGCATCATCCTTCACCGGTGTGGAAAGCAACGGGAAGCTATCACACCTACAATTTCCTAGTAAAGCTGTAAGCATAGCATGAAAATGCTATGATTGCAGTGAAGGACCTGCCTTCGGGCAGAATTACTAGGATGGATTATTATTATTATTATTATTATTCTGCCAGATTGAATATAATCCCAGAACAAGAATGGATCCAGCATTATGAAAAACTTTGGAAAAAGGAGGAAATTGAAGAAAAGAGAACAATGAGGAAGAAATAAAAGTGGAAAATATTGATGTAATAGACATAAATGAATTAGAAATGGCTTTGAAAACCACTAAGAATAGGAAAGCAACAGGATTAGATAATATAAATATGGAATTAATCAAATATAGTGGAATATTGTGTAAACTACGAATACTTCATCTAATTAATATATGTTGGCAGACCTATGGGATTCCAACCACTTGGAAAACAGCAATTGTCAAGAATATATTCAAAAGAGGAGACCGGAGAAATTGCGAGAATTACAGAGGGATTAGCTTAATGAATACTGGCTTCAAAATATATACGAAAATAATAAATAATAGATTGAGAAACATAACAGAAGTAATAATAAGTGAAAATCAAAGTGGATTCAGAAAGGGAAGGTCATGTATAGACAATGTCTTTACACTGAAACAACTCATAGAAAAGAGAAGAGAACATAACTTAGAAACTCACATAGGATTTATAGATTTGGATAAGGCCTTCGATCGAGTAAACAGACAAAAATTATGGGAAATATTACGAATGAAAGGATACCCGCTGTGCCTTGTAGAAACAATAAAGACATTATATGAAGACACAAATATAATTATAGATACCGGATTCAAAAGAACAGATGCAATCAAAACAAATACTGGATTACGACAAGGATGTAGTTTATCACCCACTTTGTTTAATATATATATAGACGATATTTTTAATAAATGGAAAGTTTTAGTAAATCCAGGAATAAGAATGGATAATAAAATGTGCATAAATAATCTTTTATTTGCTGACGATGTAATCATAATACAGAAAAATGAAGACGACTTACAGAAATCAATGCATGCATTAAATGAAATATGTAAATTATACGATCTAAAAATTTCTGTAAGGAAAACGAAGACCATGGCTTTTAGAGGAAGAGATCCAGTGAGAACCAAAATTATTTTAGAAAATCAAAGTATAGAACAGGTGTCTAGTTTCAAATATTTGGGCTGTGATGTTGGCTACAATGTGGAAAGAGATATTGACTCCAAAATAAATAAATTTCAGACGGTGTGTGGAACAATACAGAGAACATTCAAAAATAAAATTAGAAAAGAAACCAAGATAAAAATGTATAATGTTATGGCGGTTCCCACAATATTGTATGGATGTGAAACTTGGGCTCCAGTGAAAAGACAGAGGGATAGAATACAGACGGCAGAGATGCGGTTCCTAAGACAAGTAAAAGGATGTACAAGACTTGATAGAATAAGAAATGAGGATATAAGAGAAGAATTGAAAGTACAGCCTTTGTTGGATAAAGTCACGAATTACAGACAGAAATGGATTGATCACATGGATGGAATGAGCAAGGAGAGATATCCATTGTTAGCCAGAAATTATCAAGCAAGAGGAAGGCGTGATGTTGGAAGACCTAGAAGACGTTGGGCTGATGCAATATGAAGTCGGAACGGGCAATTGCCTAATCCTTGGAGTGATGATGATGATGATGATTATTATTATTATAATTATTATTATTATTATTATTATTATTTTTGAAATGGAAACCTGAGGGAAGACGAGGCAGAGGAAGACCTAAAACCTTCTGGAGTCAGGGAATATGTTTATACATGAAGCAGAAACATCTACAACCAGGAGATTGGATGGACCGACAAAATTGGCTATTAGGAATCGGACGATGTCAAAGACATTAATCAACCGATGATCTATCTATCTGTTATTATTATTATTATTATTATTATTATTACTATTATATACATATAAGCCTAAATTATGTACACTCTGTGGTCTCGGGGTAGTGTCACTGCTTCTACGCAACGGTACCGGATTTGTTCCCCGGCCGGGACAAGTTTCCTGAGTTATGGTTTTTTCGGGTTTTTTCCTCACCTGTAAGACAAATATCAGCAAACTTTAAGGCCCAAACGGTCCCCGAACATCATCTGGCCATCATTATCATATTCACCATGTTTATTATGAATGTGTGTGTGAATGGTATGTTTCGTCTTAATGTTGTGTTGTCTCGGAGGTGGCCCTAACATTGAACTGATCACTCATTCGGGAAGGTCCTCCATGTTCTTGTGTGATCAAAGTAGTATGTAGGTGATGTATAATTAAAAATCCCTCTCCCGACAGGTCACGTCACTGTAAGGCCCAGGGGACATTTGGCACGTAAACGTACCTGTATATAATAATTCAGTGATGAGAAGCGAGTTCCACGCTCAAGTCATAGATTCAAAGCATGAACATTAGGGTTACAAGTTTTTGGACTGTTTGTTGAAATAAATTATTTCCTGTGCAATGAATGGGTGAACTTTTACTTAAAACCTTTCAAAAATACCTTCATTTCACTGAGCTTCAAGAAAAGGTCACCCCCAAATCAATATTAAACACTGATATATAAATCTGAAGATAATTTACAAAGATCTTTACATCAATTTAATATAAATGCCAGAAAATACAATATGGAAATTAACACGAATAAGACAAAATGCTTAACAATATCAAAAGAACCAGTAAGATGCAAATTAGAAGTGGAAAGAAAAATTATAGAACACGTATCAGAATTTAATTATTTAGGTGTATTAATAACAAACACTAAACAGTTAATAAAAGAAGTAAAGAAACAAGCTGATAAAGCAGCACAAATATCAGGGTATGTGAAAGATTTAATTTGGCGCAACAAACATATGTCAATAGAAAGCAAACCCCGCATATACAAAACGATAGTTCGACCAGTTATCGTGTATGGAGCAGAAACTAGGGCTGATACAACAAAAACTAAACAAATAATAAGCACATGCGAAATGAAAATGTTAAGAACTATTCAGGGGAAAACATTATTTGATAAAATACACAACACAGAAATTAGGGACAAATATCATATTCAAGACATAACCAAATTTTTATAGATAGACGAAAATATTGGAAGGGCCATATAGAAAGAATGGAAGAAAACCGACTTGCAAAAAGAGCTAAAGAAGATAGACCAATGGACGGGAGAAGAACAAGAGGAAGACCAGCCAAGAGATGGATAGACAGTGGATGCACATCCAGTACGTCTTCCTCCGAGGAGTGATTTTGGAAATAAACAGGATGAAAATCCTACAAATTATGAGTAAGAAGAAGAAGATGTATATAAATATATTTGGGGGTGACCTTTTCTTGAGACTCAGTGAAATTAAGGTCTTTTTCAATGGTTTTAAGTAAAAGTTCACCCATCCATTGCACAGGAAATATTTTATTTCACAAAATTATAAAAAGTTATAACCCTAAATAAACATGTCCTGTTCTGTGGTATGAAAAGTAAAGAAGTATCACGTGACATTGAGTCTAAATTGTGATGACCCGATACATTTTGAAAACGTGTTGATAAATAATTTCGTAAATATATGTATGCCCCTTAAGATACAAATTACACTGCTAAAATAGTATTATTAATTTCGGGTCTGGATACAGTGCTAAAACCTGTAATATTATTTAAATCTGTAAATTTGAATATTTGTTTATATTGCGACCCGCACATGGAATATTTTTCACGTAACAAAAATAACTACTTTTAAACTAAACTTTTTAAATGTAATACAAAACTTGATATATCACAAAATCCACTTGTAAATTATTATAAAACAAAATACTTGTTGAACAAAGTGTTATTTGAAGTAACAGATAAGCGATAACATTTATACGACTCGTGTGTTTATAATCTCGGAAAACAAGATAGAAGCGCGGAGCGTGCTGTGTGCGCCAGCCCGTACCACCACGCGGCTAGTAACTGACTGCCGAACTACTCTGCTCTGTACAAGTGGAGGGAAGAACAGCCAATCCGAACCGGGCGGCGCGCGGGGGTGATACCAATGTCATAATTTTTAAAATCTTGTTTGGCCATGGATCACAGTAATTAATTACCAATCTTACCAAAGCTTACCTGATTTGCTGACCACTGTAGTTTTTATTTGAGGCACTCGGTCGTGAAAGATGGTAGCTAACAAAATTAAAACTTTTGGGAAATCAGCTGTTAAGTTTTGATAATAGTATTAAGTACTTTATTTTATCAAAAATCACATAAAATGTATTTTTTTCAGGATTATTTCTGTTATATTTACACAGGTATCCTTAACCAAAATATTCAATTGTTTTTCTTCCACACTTAACAGTCTTGCGTGTCTGCTTCTGACATATTTATCTTCTTCGTGTTGATTTGAATTCCCTTTATCCACATTGGCTTTGGTCTACCACGTATTCCTTACCAGGAGGTATCCATTTCAATACTTCTTTGTTTGTTTCTGTGCCCGATAAATACCAATTGGATATTAAAGTGATCCCACAATAGGCCCGGAGGCCCTTGGGGTAGTAGGAGGTTAAGGCTCCAACTTTTTCTAGACAATCGGCACTTTACGTCAGCCGGGTTGTCAGCCCTGCGTGACGGCCGCCTTTACCCCCAGAACAAGCGTCTGGTACTCATTTCCGTTAGAGGCTGAGTCGACCCCAGGGCCATAATGCCGCCAGAGGGTTTGGGTCAGTTTAAAAATCCTGACCCCAACGGGACTTGAACCCTCGACCCTCCGGCTTGTAGCTCAATGCCTTAACCACTACGCTACGGCGTGCCAAAAGTAAAGTGATCCCACAACAGGCCTCAGGAGGCCCTTGGGGTAGTAGGAGGTTAAGGCTCCCACTTTTTCTAGACAATCGGCACTTTATGTCAGCCGGGTTGTCAGCCCTGCGTAACGGCCGCCTTTACCCCCAGAACAGGCGTCTGGTACTCATTTCCGTTAGAGGCTGAGTCGACCCCAGGGCCATAGTGCCGCCAGAGGGTTTGGGTCAGTTTAAAAATCCTGACCCCAACGGGACTTGAACCCTCGACCCTCCGGCTTGTAGCTCAATGCCTTAACCACTACGCTACGGCGTGCCAAAAGTAAAGTGATCCCACAACAGGCCTCAGGAGGCCCTTGGGGTAGTAGGAGGTTAAGGCTCCCACTTTTTCTAGACAATCGGCACTTTATGTCAGCCGGGTTGTCAGCCCTGCGTAACGGCCGCCTTTACCCCCAGAACAGGCGTCTGGTACTCATTTCCGTTAGAGGCTGAGTCGACCCCAGGGCCATAGTGCCGCCAGAGGGTTTGGGTAATTTTAAAAATCCTGACCCCAACGGGACTTGAACCCTCGACCCTCCGGCTTGTAGCTCAGTGCCTTAACCACTACGCTACGGCAATTAAATAAAAATAAAAAGTAGTTTTATTTGATTTTCATATTTATTATATAATTCAGTGACAGCTGTTTCGGTACACTGTACCAATTAGATAGTATAACTGTCACAGGATTTGTGATCGGGGCAAGAGGTACTATACCAGGATTCTTAGCCAAATTTTGGAATTCCTTAGATTTGGACAGGGTGTATCTTTCTAAAATTGCCATCGCTGCCATTAGAGGATCAATTTCAATTTTAAGAAACCATTTTTACAAAATTTCTACTTTATAGTATGTATACTTCGATTACTTACTTACTTACTTACTCACTGGCACTATCGAACCCGTAGGATCATGGCCGCGCGGACATAAGCTCTCCATACATCCCTATCCTGAGCTAATGCTTTCCAATCATTCCCTGTATAATCTACTTCCCTCAAATCATACTTAATGTTGTTCTCCCGCCTCATTCTTGGTCTACCAACTGGGCGTTTTCCTTCTGGCTTTCCTACAAGAAGTTTCCATGCAAGTATTTCATTCCCCATACGTGCAACATGTCCTGCCCATCGCAGTCTACGAGACTTCAATTACTTCAATTACGATTTGAAATTTTTTAATGTATTTACTTAGTATAAGACAGATTTTAGAAAAGAAATGGGAATATAATGGTACTGTACATCAACTGTATGTAGACTTCAAAAAAACATATGATTCAATTAAGAGGGAGAAGTTATATAGTATCCTGCTGGAGTTCGGAATTTCTAAAAAGTTAGTTAGACTTATACGAATGTGTCTAAATGGCTCAAAGAGTAGGGTGCGTGTAGGCAAACAGTTTTCGGACACTTTTGAAATCCAGAATGGTTTGAAGCAAGGAGATGCACTATCTCCTCTACTATTTAATTTTGTACTAGAACATGCCATTAACTCTTTAGAGAATGAGGAAGGCTTACAACTCAATGGTGTTAATAAGCTGTTAGTTTATGCTGCTGATGTAGTACTACTGGCCGATAGCGAGGAGATACTAAAGGCCAACACGCACACACTATTGAGTAACACTAGGAAATTGGGACTGGAAGTAAATGTCAATAAAACTAAATATATGGTCACATGTAGAAATTCATTATATAATGGAAATGGACAGCTAATGACAAATGAGGGAAATTTTGAGGAGGTGGCTGAATTCAAATACCTAGGAACAATAATCACAAATAGGAATGAGATGCACAAAGAAATTAAACATAGGCTCAATTCTGGAAATGCGTGCTATTATGCATTGCAGAGACTCTTGATGTCCCAACTCCTTTCAAAAAACGTTAAACTGAAAATATATAAAACTATTATTCTACCAGTCATATTATATGGGTGCGAAGTATGGACTCTTACTTTAAGGGAGGAAAGGAGATTACAAATATTTGAGAATAAAGTACTTAGGAAAATGTTTGGACCAAAGAGAGATGAACAGACAGGTGAATGGAGAAGATTACATAACAACGAACTACATGGTCTTTATAGGAAGCCAGATATAATAAGAACAATTAAGTCTCGTAGACTGCGATGGGCAGGACATGTTGCACGTATGGGGAATGAAAGACGTGCATGGAAGCTTCTTGTAGGAAAGCCAGAGGGAAAACGCCCAGTTGGTACACCAAGAATAAGGTGGGAGAACAATATTAACTATGATTTGAGGGAAGTAGATTATACAGGGAATGATTGGAAAGCAGTAGCTCAGGATAGGGATTTATGGAGAGCTTATGTCCGCGCGGCCATGAACCTACGGGTTTGATAGTGCCAGTGAGTAAGTAAGTAAGTATCTCATTCCTATTTGTGATTATTGTTCCTAGGTATTTGAATTCAGCCACTTCCTCAAAATTTCCCTCATTTGTCATTAGCATTATTATTATTATTATTATTATTATTATTATTATTATTATCACAATGCTGCAGAAATTAAGGACACAATAATAGACCTAACCTCGAAACCCGCTGTTATGAAAAGTTTTCGCGAACCCCCTGGAGGTTCGCGAACCATAGGTTGCCAAACAATGCTTTAGAGGTATTAAAGTGGGAATTAGATAAATCACCTTTAGATATAGTAGCATTGTGTATTACAGAGACTCTTGTCGTCCGAAATTCTCTCAAAAACGTTAAACTGAAAATATATAAAACTGTTATTCTACCAGTTATATTATATGGATGTGAAAGATGAACTCTTACTTTAAGGGAGGAAAGGAGATTATGAGTATTTGAGAATAAAGTTCTTAGGAAAGAACATTTAAAATATGAGATTTAAGTGTAGCAATAAACTTCCTTAGAAGAACAAAAGGCTGCACAAGAATGGATCGGTTAAAGAATGAAGGTATAAGAACACAGTTAAATATATATCCATTAAATGATAAAATCAAAGGATATAGAGAAAAATAGTTTAGACATGTAGAAAGAATGAACATAACAAGATTACCAAAAGCAGCATTTAAATACAAGCCAAGAGGTTCAAGGAATGTAGGAAGGCCAGTGAAAAGATGGACAGAACAACTGTGAGGTGGAACAGGCATTTTGCCTAGCCCGTGTAGTGAAGGAGGAGAAGAAGAAGAAGAAGAAATTACGTCGCTGGGTCATGTTTGTAGTTACGATATTTTTCCTCCAAACAGCTGTCACTTACCATAATTTAATACCAACGTTATTTTTACAAAAAAATCCTAGAGTGGAACTTACGATTTTCAGGCTCATTAAGCCTGAATATAGAGGCCTCCAAGTAAAATTTACCGACCTTCTTACACCTAGTAATACCTCAGTTTGCCACTAGATGTCTCTCATTGGGCCGATATAACCACATGCCATTCATGACATCTGTAGGCAAATAAACGTAACTAAATTAGTCTGGTTAACAAACCTCCCAAAGCACCCGTTGTCCCGCAGTGGAGATCAATCATAATTTTTTTTTATTGCAGATGAGCCCGTGTAGGACCACGCAAAGTACTTAGAGGCGTTTCCTTTGAGCCCAAATTTCTTTCATTCTTTTGCTATGAGCTTGTTTTCTATCATCTGTCCAAGTTGTTCCAGTTTTTTTCTTCGGTTTGTCCTCTTGGTCAACTTGCCACTTATTCACCTTAATTCTAAATATATCTCTTTAGTAATTCCTGCCAGTTTTAAGTCCTTTTTGACTTCATCAATCCACTTCATAGTATCCACTGGAGCTTTACTTCTGTTTTCGTAGAATTCCATTATCTGTTTTGTATTTTTATTATTATTATTATATTATTATTGTTATTATTATCATCATCATCATCATTATTATTATTATTAATTATTATTATTATTATTATTATTATTATTATTATTATATTATTATTATTATTATTATTATTATTATTATTATTATTATTATTATTATATGGACACCTCAAAAGAATGGAAGAAGAGAAGAGAAGAGAAAGAATACCAAAAAAGATCCTTGATTGGCAGGCTATTGGAAGAAGTGAAAGAGGCAGACCTAGAGAACGTTGGATGGATGGAGTGAGGAGAAGTATGGAAGCTAGAGATTCGAGGGAAGAAGATGCTTTAGACAGGAACCTCTGGCGACAAATCACTTTGGGTTGAAGGAGAAACACTGTATTGTGGAATATTCCTGAATAAAAAATACTGTAATTACTATTATTGTAATTATTATTATCATTATTATTATTATTTTATTATTATTATTATTATTATTATTATTATTATTATCATTATATATATATATATATATATATATATATATATATATATAGTCCATCGCTGTGGTCTCGAGGTAGCGTGCTGTCTTGTTACGCAGCGGGTCCGGATTCGATTCCCGGTCGGGACAGGCTCCTGGATGAAGGTATTTTCGGGGTTTTTCCTCACCTGTAAGACAAATTTCAGGAAGTTTATGACCCAACGGTCCCCGAAAATCATCCGGCCATTATCATCATCATCCTTCACCGGTGTGGAAAGCAACGGGAAGCTACCACACCTATAATTCCCTAGTAAAGCTGCAAAGCATAGCACGAAAATGCTATGATTGCAGTGAAAGACCTACCCCCTCGGGCAGAATTACTATGGATGGATGGATGGATCATTACTATTGTTATTATTATTGTTATTTAATTATTATTATTTATTATTATTATTTATTATTATTATTATTTATTATTATTTATTATTATTATTTATTATTATTATTATTATTTATTATTATTATTATTTATTATTATTATTTATTATTATTATTATTATTTATTATTATTATTATTTATTCTTATTATTATTTATTATTATTTTATTTTATTATTATTATTATTATTATTTATTATTATTTATTATTATTATTATTATTTATTATTATTTATTAGTATTATTATTATTATTATTATTATTTATTATTATTATTATTATTATTATTTTATTATTATTATTGTTATTGTATTATTGTTATTATTATTATTATTATTATTATTATTATTATTATTTATCATTATTATGTGACATATATTTTACTAATTGTAAAGTTTTCTTCAGATGGTATTTGTCAGAGAAATACTTGTGACGTCACACAGATGATTTACATAAAGAAATGTAACATTGTAACGAAGAAGCCGCCGTTTCCAAGAACTATACTTGTGAATAGAAAACATCCTCCGTCATAGCGGTAAGTTGTCTTCCTGGAAACGAACGCGACAAAAAACAGTTGTAACCAGGATATTGATTGCTATAGTCTACGTATTTATCAGACGCTACTTTTTTACCCCCCCCCCGATAATAACAATCCGTTTATTAAGACAAGTTGACTGGTAGAGGAGTAATTCTTCTTCATTTCTCATCCTAATTAGCAGACTTCATAAACACTTAAATTTAGCTTTGAATTTCACTCCGCCATCTTAATTGCTGAGTTTTAATATAATCTAAAATAGTGTCTTCAATCTTCATTTTCTCCCTTATAACTATAATAAAGCTTTAAGAATTATCAACCAAGTTGTTAAACCATCAAAAATGCAGAGACACACAAGAATGAAAATCTATAAAATTCTCGCTAGACCCAAAATCTGTTATGGCAGTGAAGCTTGGACCATCAGAACTCAGGATGATCGTCATATTACAGCCACGGAGATGAAATTTCTGCGACGAACTGCAGGTTATAGCCTTCTAGACCACCAAAGAAATTCAACAATAGCCAGAGAGTTAAACATCGTACCTATATCTGAATACCTCCAAGAGTATAGAAACAATTGGCTAGCCCATATTCAGCGCATGGATCGTAACAGAATACCAAAACAAATTCTTCACTACATTCCTCGAGGCAGAAGATCTGTGGGTCGACCTTTTCGGAGATGGCGGGAGACCGTAACGGGCCACTGGGCCTAATACTTGAAAGGACAATGATGATAACTGAGTTTCTAATTTTTTCTCTTAATGAAATTCTTGCTGCCCTTCGTATAAAATCCATTTCCGTTGCCAAAAAAAGATACTTATTTGTTTTTGTTGTTAATGGCCAAAGTTCTGCTCCATAAGTAATGATGCTTTTAACAATTGTATGATATATATTCATTTTATTTTTATTACTTATATTTTTATCCCACAATATTCCATTGAGGCAAGCAATTGCAAATTTTCCTTTATTATTTCTATTTCTTATTTCCTCTTCATAACTCCCATTTTTATTTATTTTTATTCCTAAATATGTGATGTCACTACAAGATTTTATTGTTTCTCCAGTCTCCAAAAATTAATGTAATGTAAAATAAAAATCATACACAGTTTCGTTACCGGAAAACAAACATGGCGTAGAGCGATTTTTAAATTTCGTTGATTTTTTAAGAATATTTTTCTCGTTTCATTTCAATAGCATAGTCCTATACCTAGTTTTGTTACGAAAACACAACATTCCAGCAGGTAGAGCGATTTTTTTATTTTCCTTTTAGATTAACCCTAATGACTCGGTTGTGCTGATTAAGGAAACCTTAAACTAACTCACTGGCACTATCGAACCCTCAGGTTCATGGCTGCGCGGACATAACCTCTCCATACATCCCTATCCTGAGCTAGCGTTTTCCAATCATCCCCTCTATAATCTACTTCCCTCAAATCATGGATGTTATTCTCCCACCTCATTATTGGTCTAACGACTGGGCGTTATCCCTCTGTTATTCCATCAAGAATCTTCCATGCCCCTCTTTCTTTCCCTATTCGTGTCACATGTCCTCCCATCGCAGTCTACAACACTTAGGCCTAACTGTTATTATATCTGGTTTCATATAAATACTATGTAGTTCACTGTTATGTATTCTCCTCCATTCACCTGTCTGTTCATCTCTCTTTGGTCCAAAAATGTTCCCAACAAATTCGACCTTACTTTCTTGCCAAAAATGTTCCCAAGGAATTCGACCTTACATTCCTTAAATTATATTTGCCGAGTTTGATTTCGAAAAATAAAAATTGCTGCCACTACAGCATTTACAGACACACGTGACTGTACAAAAGAAATACATTAATTCGTTTATATGTTTTACACGGTCATTTTAGGTTTCTTGTAAAGGTTTGTAAAAACGATTTTCAAAGATATTTTCTCGAGAACAACCTCAAGAGCTTCATTCCTTCGATATTCGATAAAAGAGGAGTATTTTGTATATTACACTTCTGCTAAATTTAATTCCTGGCTTGGGAAATCGCTGGGTCGGACCAGCAGGAGTATTATCGTCAGAGAGCGCACATTGGTGACATCTAGTGTTGTTAACAGCAACTATATGTAGAAAATAACGATGGCAAAGTCGATTCAATTGCCTCTTAAGGAAAAGTTAAAAAATTTGAAATCCTACAGTTTTCGATCGATGTTTTTGAAATTTATGTTACATAATATTCACGCCGAAATTATGTTGCACACAAATTTTCAAGTGTCTATTATCTTTAGTTTTGAAATATATATATATGTTTATACTATATTCAAAAGCTTATTTCAAAATGTCCCTCATAGAAGATTTATGATTTTTTCCTATTAAACTCATTATTTTTTCTGTTCAGAAAGGATATTTTACAAAATAATATAAGGGAATATTAAATATATATATATATATATATATAAGATAGGATAAAAAATAAATGCCTGGACGGGATTCGAACCCGGAACTCTGGGTCGGTACCCCAGCGTGTTGTTCCACCACACCACCAGGCGAATGAAATTGAAACATTTATCTTTCTTATATATATATATATATATATATTGGCACGCCGTAGCGTAGTGGTTAAGGCACTGCGCTACAAGCCGGAAGGTCGAGGGGTCAAGTCCCGGTGGGGTCAGGATTTTTAAACTGACCCAAACCTTCTGGCGGCACTATGGCCCTGGGGTCGACTCAGCCTCTAACGGAAATGAGTACCAGACGCTTGTTCTGGGGTAAAGGCGGCCGTCACGCAGGGCTGACATGAAGTGCCAATTGTCTAGAAATAGTGGGAGCCTTAACTACAATTCCCTAGTAAAGCTGTAAGCATAGCATGAAAATGCTATGATTGCAGGGAAGGATATATATATATATATATATATATATATATATATATATATTATATTCTCCATTATTACTAGATGTCGCGAGTACTCGGTCTTCACTGCCATCTAGTAGCTGACTATATCAAGTAAGCAAATTAAAGAGAATATTTTTACTTTATAGCAGTCATGCTTTATCGATGTTCTGTTCTCATTATATCTGGCTTCCTATAGAGACCATGTAATTCATTGTTATGCAGTCTTCTCCATTCACCTGTCTGTTCATCTCCCTTTGGTCCAAAAAGTTCTTAGGAAAATTTTTGGACCATAGAGAGATGAACAGACAGGTGAATGGAGAAGACTACATAACAATGAACTACATGGTCTTTATAGGAAGCCAGATATAATAAGAATAGTCAAGTCTCGTAGACTGCGATGGGCAGGACATGTGGCACATATGGGGAATGAAAGACTTGCATGGAAGCTTCTTGTAGGAAAGCCAGAGGGAAAACGTCCAGTAGGTAGACTAAGAATGAGGTGGGAGAATAACATTAACTATGATTTGAGGAAAGTAGATTATACAGGGAATGATTGGAAAGCATTAGGATAGGGATGTATGGAGAGCTTATGTCCGCGCGGCCATGAACCTATGGGTACAATAGTGCCAGTGAGTAAGTAATATATATAACTCTTCTCATTATATCTGGCTTCCTATAAAGACCATGTAATTCACTGTTATGCAGTCTTCTACATTCACCTATCTGTTCATCTCTCTTTGGTCCAAAAAGTTCTTAGGAAAATTTTTGGACCAAAGAGAGATGAACAGACAGGTGAATGGAGAAGACTGCATAACAGTGAACTACATGGTCTTTATAAGAAGCCAGATATAATAAGAACAGTTAAGTCTCGTAGACTGCGATGGGCAGGACATGTTGCACGTATGGGGAATGAAAGACTTGCATAGAAGCTTCTTGTAGGAAAACCAAAGGGAAAACGCCCAGTTGGTAGACCAAGAATGAGGTGGAAGAATAACATTAAGTATGATTTGAGGGAAGTAGATTATACAGGGAATGATTGGGAAACATTGGCTCAGGATAGGGATATATGGAGAACTTATCTCCGCGCGGCCATGAACCTACGGGTTCGATAGTGTCGGTGAGTTAGTTATATACAAATTTTCAATGTTGACACATCTTTCTGTGCTTAAAATTTTATTTTCCTTCTCCACTTGTCTCTATCCATGCATTCTATGCCCTCCAGCCCTCTTTCCAGTTACGTCTTGCATCCATGAGTTTCTATGTTTGATATTTTCATGCACCACATTCTTGTTGCTGCCGAAAAACTTATCTATACCGGACAGATCGAAGGCGATAAACCAGATGAAAAAAGTACCTTGGTCAAATGAGTGATGAACTTTCACTGTAACAATTACAACCATCATGAAACGCAGACATGGGTTCCACTGGGGCAATATTTTCCAGAGATAAAACACTCCCCCATTCAGTTCTCCGCGCAGGGACTACTTCAGGGAATCCATGGCAAAGTCTCAAACACAGGGACATGTTCCTAGGAACATGGAATGTTAGGAAAATATAAAGTAAAACTGTTTTTATACTATTTTTTTCTTTATTTTTAAGTAAAACAAATAAACAAGTGCAACGTAATAGTTAATTTAACATCAAATGAGAATTGCAAATAAACATCTCCTAACATACGGTAGAAAACACGCAGCGTTGCAAATTTAATTAAACAGACTATTTAACTCATGCCCCAAATGGGAGTCAATGACCAATCACATTTCAATGATTTTTTTTTATTTATAACCAATCACAGTCGTGTTTGGCCTAGAATTTACTAACTGAAGTTTATCATATTAAAGAAAGCTCCTCCCTTTAAACATTCTGAATAGGTCAGAGCATTATTTTGCAGTGACTGACTCTCTAAGAAATACGGCTACCAAATTGTATATATAGTGCACGAATGTCAGCTGATAGCGCATGCGGGAGTTAATATAAAAACATTTGTAGCAATTGGTTATACCACAAAATAAAGAAACCACTGTTTGCACTTTCTCAAACAAATTATTTTCCAGGAAATGATGTTGCAGAAAAATATAATTGGCATATTTACATCACAGGACATCAGAAATTAAATAATACCTAAAAAGTTGATTATAAATTTCTACATTAGGGTGCATTCTTACAATATTGCGTTTTGTCGCAGTCATTACATTTGATCTGATATATTCCTGATTTATATTCTTCTCCAATTTTTTTCATTTTTGTTGGTTTTAATTATCTTGTTTAGGCTGTATTCATTCTTCGGGGCCAAACGAATGTTAAACTTATTGAAAATTTTCTGGAACTTGTGGTGTTTTAAAGGATGGTAAGTGAATTTTTTTGAATCTTATGTTCTCTTCTGTTTGTTTTTTAAGTGTGCTTTCATTGATTAGTTTTTGCCTTTTAAACTTATTTATTTTCTTGTGTACCATGTTCTCTTCATAACCATTTTCTATTGCTACTTTAATTATGTATTCTTTTTCTTCTTCATATTTTTCTCTGTTCAGGGGTACATTCACCAATCTGTGTGTTAGACTATTGAATACAGCTTCTTTGTGAGCGAAATGGTTGAATCCTGATGCCTTAATGTAGTTATCTTTATGTGTGTTCTTTCTGTATATTCCAAATTCTATTTTGTTTTTTTTCGTTTCTAATTAGGTTTAGATCCAAAAATGAAATTTGTCTGTCAGTTTCAGTTTCCATTGTGAATTTTACAGTTTTGTTCATAGTTAAATATGGGAAAAAATATAAGGTTCTTAATTCGTAAATTAATGAGTCATTTTTTAACATCTTACCTCATATTTTATGTTTCTTTAAACACGGGAATTACTTTTCGAGAAGGATTTCTCCCATTTTCAACCGACATTACGAAAATCCGGTAGTCATAATGTCGGTTGAAAATGTGAGAGATCTTTCTCTCGAAAACTAGTTCCCGTGTTTGAAGAAACATAAAATATGAGGTAAGATGTTAAAAAATGACTCATTAATTTACAGTTTTGCTCTGAAGGTTCAGGAGTTTTAAGTCATCTTCTATTTGTTTATGGTTTACAATAGCTATTATATCGTCAACATATCTGCGCCAAAATTTGAAAATTAATGGGTGACCCCTGTGAAAGTTAAATAAAAAAAGATGAATGTTCAAATTTTAATTAATATAGAGTTAAAATTGTCATGACTCACCTCACATTTTTATAGATTTCTTGAAGACCAGTTTCGATACGTTATGCATCATCATCAATTCTTCCTA
The DNA here is from genome assembly GCA_030220185.1 of Diploptera punctata. Classification (NCBI taxonomy): domain Eukaryota; kingdom Metazoa; phylum Arthropoda; class Insecta; order Blattodea; family Blaberidae; genus Diploptera; species Diploptera punctata. The sequence goes on along the minus strand of JASPKZ010010684.1, from coordinate 662,935 downwards.
ACTTCAAACTTCAAATGTGGATTTCATAAAAAACAAACCATTTATGGTCATGTAAAACGAATGTCAGAAGACACACACCCAAAAAGAATACTAGAATGGGTGCCACTTGGTAAAAGAAGAAGACGGCCAAAAATAACATGGATTGATGGTGTTTTGAGGAGCTTGAGGCAATAAGAATACAAATTAATAAGGAAATATATATGAATATTTTAATGTATGCAGACGATCTGGTAATTATACAGAAGTCAGAGAATGATTTACAAAGAGCCATTTACATGTTGAATCAATTAGGACTCTATTATAATCTCAAAGTCTCAACTTCAAAAACTAAAATTATGGCTTTTCAGGGCAAAGTGCCAGTCAGAGCAAAAATAGTGATCAATAATGAAATAATAGAACAGATAGCACACTTTAACTATCTTGGTTCAGATATAACATACAGCTATGATTGGGATATACACAATAAATTAAACCGATATCAAATGATGTGCGGCACCATAAGAAGAACCCTCCAAAAGACTCAAAGAGAAACTCAGCTCAGGTTTTATAAAATTGTGGCTGTGCCTGTTCTTTTATGTGGATCTGAATCCTGGGCACTTACAAAAAAGATATCTCACACATGCAAGCCACTGAAATGAAATTTTTAAGATCCGTAAAGGGATGTACACGCATGGATAGATTACACAATGAATCAATAAGAAATGAACTGGAGATATTTTCAATACTCGATAAACTAGAAGAGCACAAATACCAATGGAAAGAACATTTAGACAGAATGGACAATACAAGATTACCCAAAAAGATCAACACCTACAAACCACATGGGAAAAGATCTTTGGGACGGCCAAGGAAATGATGGACTTGAGACCGGAACAGGTCACATTGACCTAATCCTGGAAAATAAGAAGAAGAAAAGATGAGGGAAAAGGATTGGACGATGAAGATTGGAATGACAGAGAGATGTGGAGGAGAATGACAGTAGATGAAATGAAACCTGCTAAATAAATGTAAGAAATAGATAAATTATTGAAGATCTATTTCAATGTTGATGTAAATTTATACACTACAATCTCTTGCAACATATAGTGAGGACAGAAATGAAGTTTATAAAATTTAAGAAAAATGTTATCAGCTCATCTGACAGTATAGCTAGGTGAATTAAATAAACACTTAAAGGCATGAGCTGTCCTTACTACCTCATCCCTTCACATTACATCACTCCCTCTTCTGATTTGCTGTCATCGCTCACAACCAGGGAATGCAAAGAGTGGCAGGCAGATGGTAATACATTAGAAAGACAGCGAGGTTAGTTAATCACAGTGATGGTGGATGACTTTCTGGCTGCCAAAACTCCGAGTATCCGCAGACAGAGGTAACTTTGTTCGCTGCTTTCCTTTAGATCGATTTTAGAAATTTGTTGGTTCCATTTTCAGTAATTTCACATCCGTTGTTCTGTCATGATGGAGAAGTTCAATACGACAGAAAATGGTCATGAAATTACTGAGGATGGAACCAACAGGATCTGAAACCGGTCTACTCAGAAGTTGGAGTATGACGTGAGTTAATATAATGTTTCCTAAATTTAATATATACCATATTTTACAGACTATAAGACACTATAGTCTGAGGATGGAACCAACAGGATCTGAAACCGGTCTACTCAGAAGTTGGAGTATGACGTGAGTTAATATAATGTTTCCTAAATTTAATATATACCATATTTTACAGACTATAAGACACTATGGACTCTATGACGCACCATAATTTTTAAACAATTTTAAAAAATAATAACATTTTTACCATTTTTATTATTAGATTGCAAACCCAGACTAAAAAACAAAAAATCTTAGTTTATAAAACCGTTCTGATTTTTAAAACCCCTGAAAATCGTCATCTGAACTTTCTTCTTCTTCTTTCTGTTCGTCATCATCGTTGTTCTCTTCATATATAAGATGGTCTTCACTGCCATCGAGAGCGTTACTTACGCCGCACTTGTTGAAAGATTTAACAATAATGTCTTCTGTCACTCTAAACCACGACTGTTTTATCCACTGACACACTTGTTTGATTGTATGTCGTTTTAAAGCTCCCTTCGTCGTGAATTCATGTTGGGTTTCATCCATCATCCATTTGTTCAAGTTCACTGTTATCATAGACTAGACAGTGTTCTGGGTTTTGTGCTGGTGGGGCAGGAGGGAGACCGTGTTAGCAAGCTGGTGGAATCCAGCACAACAAATCGGTTTTGCCAATGCTACGGCCAGTTGACAGCCACTGTTGCCAGCCAGAGATAGGTTCCCTGCAGCATCGAATTATGACCACCATTTTTAAGACTAGCGGACCTGGGAAATTTTAAATTAAACACTGAGATATTTTTATACTTAATTTTGAGTGCAGTGTAAGACGTACCTGAATTTTGGAAGTGACTCCTCCATAGTCTTGTCCCAAAAATTGTGAGGGTAATCCATATTTGGGTTCGTCTTTATATGGTGTTGTGAGGTTAGTTAATGGGACAGTGCACCCTGGCAGGTGCATTTCTTACTACCTAAACTCCAAGCATCCGCAGAAAGAGGTAATTATATATAATTGGAGGCTTTCACGGCCGGCGTTCTTGATCCATATTTGGTTCGTCTTCCGGGCTTATAGGCCGTGGTCCTGGTTGTCTTCATACTCGACGTTTCGTCTACTGTGGCGGTAGACCTCATCAGGAGATACTGCGTGCTAAAAGAAGAAACCATGAAGATAAACAAAATTTGGATCCCAGCACTGCATAACACGACAACGAAGCCTATGACTTCTGCAAACGGCACAACAGCACAATACTCGGTCCGCACAGAAAATCCCCCCACCACCCGGGGTTTAGCTATAAATAGAGAGACAGTTTCCAACGACCAGCCAGTCTGCAGCCGACTGTTGAGTTCACAGAGAGCACGCAGTATCTCCTGATGAGGTCTACCGCAGCAGTAGACGAAACGTCGAGTATGAAGACAACCAGACCATGGCCTATAAGCCTGGAAGACGAACCAAATATGGATCATAGAGGTAATTATGTTCGCTGCTTCTCTTAGACCAATTTAAGAAATTTGTTGGTTCCATATTCAGTAATTTCACGTCAGTTCTTCTGTCATAATGAAGTACTTCAATAATACAGAACAACAGTTCTGAAAGCGGTCTACTTACAAGATGGAGTATGACGTGAGTTGATATAATTTTTCCAAAATTGAATATATACCTCATAGTGCTAATTCCTATAAACTTCAAACGATGTTTATATCCCATCAGCTTAGCCAACATAGCTTTACAAAAATCCCTACGATTTCTTCAGTTTTATAGCTATGGTAAAACAACATTTTGGCAAAGCTTCACATACTGTACAAATGATTTTAAATATTTTGAAAAGAAAAATTAATTAAAATTCATCGGAGAACATATTGTTTAAACAACTCACCTCATAGGATTCATGCTTCCATGATATCGCAATTTCAAACATAGTCATGTTCATCATCAGCCATAACTCCGACAGTCAGAGTTATGGCTGATGATGAACATGACTATGTTTGAAATTGCGATATCATGGAAGCATGAATCCTATGAGGTGAGTTGTTTAAACAATATGTTCTCTGATGAATTTTAATTATATACTTCATAATGTTTACTTCCCCAAGATTAATTAAATATAATTAGAAAAATTAATGTCTGAACTGGAAATCAAATTCTGGACATCCAACACTGTACATCGGCGTACAGTCCATTATACCACTCGAGATGTGGTATAAGCAAAAAACAACATCTTAGAAATGTAAAAAAGGGTGAAGTGGACAAGTCAGCTTGTAGCAACCCATGCTTGGTCTGAAAAACATTTAATCGATACAAAAGCTAGCCTAATCAAACACACAGATAAACAGAAAGAACTCACAGTGTGGGAAAAAATCCACATCCAAAAAAACAAGAAAAAAAAATCATAAATTTCGAAACTCCTGCAAATTTTGATTTGAACCAGAGGTTCATCGATCCATCGATAGAAGAAAGAAGAAAACCGCCAAGAAACGACATAACACCAGTCGACGAGAGGCTACTGATGATGGAGATAGGCTCTGAAACTGCAGTCTAGAAGAATAAAGGATATGAGGTGAGGTAATAAAAATATTCATGTAATTCTCATGGTATAAATGTTAACATTTGTTTCCACATACACAATTCCTCGTTCAGTCGTTAATTTTTCTTTTCAAAAAATAGGTTTGTCCAGGACTGACACATGTTAAACTAAATATAAAAAATAATTAATAAATGAGTTGGAGAAAATGTTTTAACATCTCACCTCACAAAGTTGCGTGTCTTCACGATACCGGTTTCAAAAGTATAGTATTACTTCCATCTTCAGTCAATTTCCAACTGTTGAAATTTCGTTGTTAACATCATCTTCTAAACTGCCATCTAGTGTAGATTTTATGAACTTGGAGATTAAATTATTCTCGTCGGGGATATCGAAATTCATTGCTTCATATTTATTCTTCTGAATGTATATCTTTTCCCAAATTGTTAATTACAAATGTTTCAAAAGTTTAGTGTCTGTTCCGATTTTATGATTTTCTAGCAAACTATGAGCTGCAATTGCCGATTTTTCAATTTCACCATTTTTAATATATCTAAAGTGTTCTTTTGTATGAATTTCTAAATTCTTTTTAGTTTTTCCTATATATACTTTATTGCAGTCATTGGAACTGGTTCCGTAAATTCCAGATTTTTTACTATCTGCGACAGTAACTTTCTTATTGGTTACTGGTAGATTATCCAGGATAAATTTGTTAATCGGTGCTAATGTAATATCAAATTTGTTAATTTTTTTTTTAATTTTCTATGTGTTTCAGGATGGTAAGTAATTTTCTTAAATGCTTTGAAACCGTTGTTTCTATCTTTGCATATGGTGGCCTCTTAGTTAAGAAGACATTTATTGGGAATTTAACATTACTTTATAAAGCCAGTAGGGCTTCTATTGATGTTTTTTTTTTATTGCGGATGAGCCCATGTAGGACTAGGCAAAGTACTTAGAGACGTTTCCTTTCAGCCCAAATTTCTTTCATTCTTTTGCTATGAGCTTGTTTTCTATCATCTGTCCAAGTTGTTCCAGTTTCTTTCTTCGGTTTGTCCTCTTGGTCAACTTGCCACTTATTCACCTTAATTCTAAATATATCTCTGTTTGGGATATCTTCTTTAGTAATTCCTGCCAATTTTAAGTCCTTTTTGACTTCATCAATCCACTTCATAGTATCCACTGGAGCTTTACTTCTGTTTTCGTAGAATTCCATTATCTGTTTTGTAAGCCTATTTGAGTTCATTCGTTTAATATGGCCATAAAATTTTAACCTTCGTTTTCTAATATCACTATGAATGTCTGTATATATTTTTATTTCCTTTTAACTTCTGAGTCTAAATGCTACACCTATGACTTGTGGACCTAAAACTTTTCTTATAATTTAGCATTCTTTTTTCACTATATTTTCAATATCTTTTTTTCTGTTCAAAATTAATGTTTCTGCTCCATAGAGGCACTCTGGTTTAATTACAGTGTTATAGTGTCGTAATTTTGTATGTAAAGATATGCATTCTTTATTGTAAGTGTTGTGAGTAAGCCGAAATGCTGTTTCCATTTTCTGGCATCTACTTTTATTGGCTTTAGTTTCAATTCCATTTTCCTGAATTATTTCACCAAGATATTTAAATTGTGACACTCGTTTAATTTTTCCATATTTGGTTTCCAGGTATTTTGGTGCTTATATTAAATTAATGTTGGGAAGTAAACATTATAAGGCATAATCATTAAAATTCATCGGAGAACATTTTGTTTAAACAACTCACCTCATAGGGTTCATGCTTCCATGATACCGCAGTTTCAAACACAGTCGTGTTCATCTTCACCCATAACTCCGGATGAACACGACTGTGTTTGAAACCGCGATATCATGGAAGCATGAATCCTATGAGGTGAGTTGTTTAAACAAAATGTTTTCCGATGAATTTTAATTTTGGTGCTTGTTTATTGCATGAAATATATTCCATTTTTTCAAAAGAAATCTGCAGACCAACTTTCTATTGATGTTTTTATTATTAATTTAACACTTCTCACAAAAGGATAAATTATATTTGAAGAGAAATTTTTTTTAAACAAATGTTCAACAAAAACAACCATAAGAGGTACGAATATACAGATGAAGTAACTTAATTATTAAGCAAACCTCTTAATATTACTTCATATTGTATTTTTAAATCTCCAACTTAAGGAAGAAATTCAACAACATCAACAGAGATGTCTGTGAAAGGGTCATCACGTACTTCATAGACAGAGTAACTGCCTGCCAGACAGTGGAGGTCGACATATGCCTCAAATAATTTTCCATTCTTAAATGAGAGTGTACGTACGAGGGTGATCAAATATAAACCGGAATTTGTATCTGGAGGCTCTGGTAGCGAACTGCAAAGGTTGCGGTTTGGAGGGGAAGTTGGTGGGGGTGTCTGGAGTAGGGATCTTCATGTGTCGCACTTGCTTCAGTACACTATGAGCGAGCAAGAGGTACACACGTCTGTTGCACAACGCATTATTATTATTAAGTTTTTGGCGAAAGAACTGAAATTTCGAGAAGGCTCCATGTGCAGTTCGGGGAAGCAACCCTTACGAAGACGCAGGTGTATGATTGGCGCAAAAAAATTTTAGTGGGCCGGGATTCAGTGGAAAATGAGCCTCACCAAAGATGGCAACGAACAAGCATCACTGCAGACAACATTCGTGCTGTACGGGACCTTATTGAGGAGGATCGGCGCGTAACAATTTCTGAAATTGCTTCACACGTTGGAATAAGCTTCGGAAGTGTTCAAGCCATCATCAGTGACGAACTCAAATTCCGAAAATTGTCTGCCAGGTGGGTTCCTCGGCTCCTCGGCCAGGAACAAAAAAAAATGCATTGGACACCTCTGGAACATCCTCCTTACAGTCCAGATTTGTCACCCTGTGACTACCATTTGTTTGGACCACTGGGAGGAAGGCGGTTTGGTGACAATGCAGCGGTAGAGGAGTTCATGCACAACTAGCTGACTACACGTCATCCCTCATTCTTCAAGGACGGCATCAAAAAGTTGCCAACTCGACGGCAAAAGTGTGTTGGAAATGCAGGAGACTATGTAGAAAATGAGGTGGTGGTTTTGTATTTTTTTGTTAATTCAATAAAATTGTAAACAATAATTCTGGTTTATATTTGATTCACCCTCGTAGATGAAAATTATTTTTTTGATATAGTTTTGACTTAATTACTGCATTTTTTTAAAAATTGCATACCACATGAAAGATGCTATATTGTGACATTTTCCTTAATGGAACTGTACCTTGAAATGTAAATTATATTTGTGTTTTTAAATGTTTCTCATATAACTGAGAAATAAATTATCTTACAATAAAAAAAAAATAATAAGCAATTTGTAATAATTTGATATTTAAACAAGAGACTTATTTGCTATGAATACATTCAAAGTGATGCGATGGAACACACGTGTAAAAAGTGGACCTACTAATTTCTCGATTTTAAAATAAACAACTGACATTCCCAGTAATAAAACAGAAAAAAAAAGTGGATCATGCAGAAACAACCAAAAAAATAACAAATAATAAACGACATTAAAAAAGAAGTGTCCAATCCCACCTTTGCGTGGTGCAGCTGTTTGTAACCGTATAACTTATGTAGTGAACGGACAGGATGGGCTACTGGTCAACATGGTGACATATTGACCAATAAGGTATTACTTAGGAATTAAATGAATCGTGATTTCTTCTTACCTCATACTTCTATGTTTTTTAAACACAGCACTGCAGTATCAGCGACCATTGTCACCATCCTCAGCTGTTTTCATGACTGTCAATTTTTTCTTTTGCTGGTAATTATCGAAACTGCCATCTGGTGTTCTTTTGAAGGAATTATTTTCTAAACTGCCATCTGGTGTTCTTTTGAAGGAATTATTTTCTAAACTGCCATCTGGTGTTCTTTTGAAGGAATTATTTTCTAAACTGCCATCTGGTGTTCTTTTGAAGGAATCATTTTCTAAACTGCCATCTGTTGTATTTTATCCATAATTAATAACTATAATAGTTCAACAGGAAATAATTTTTTATTTTTTATTTTTCTGGTTTATTTTTGTATGATCCACTTTTTTTTTTCTGTTTTATTTTTAGACATGTCCAATAGGATGTCCCAAAAAATGTAATTCTTTTATTTTCAACATACCCACTCTTAATTTATTTGTACAATGTTAAAACAATTGTAAGTACAATTTGGTGAACGTAGGTCCATGGCAATCCGTGCCGACTTGCTTCCAAACATGTCAGTACTTATATTTGAAAAGAAAAATATACGCCTAGACTGGGGTTTAAACCCAGGACATTTGACTTTCTATGTCAATGCTCTTCCATCTGAGCTCAGATGGAAGAGCCTTGACATATAAAGTCAAAGGTCCTGGGTTCAAACCCCAGTCTAGGCGTATATATTTCTTTTCAAATATAATTTATCCATCATTAAGATGTTTAAAAACGAATAATATTAACATTGTCAGTACTTACTTATTTTAGGAATACTCACTATGAGGTATATTCTAACTTAATTGTCAGTACTTGCTAACTTTGAAAGGAAAATTTGAACAAAAATGAACTTTTATTGAAAAACAGTAAATAGTTGTACGTTTTGAACATATTAATGTTTTGATGATTTTTTTTATTTTTAATTTAACACTTTTCACTGAAGGATAAATTATATTTGAAGAGAAAAATTTTAGCCTAGACCAAGACTCGAACCTGGGACCTTTGGCTTGCCGGGCCAAATGCTCTACCAACTGAGCTAACAAGGCGAGTTGCGATCTAGACGCAAATTTTTCTCTTATATACGTTGTAATTATATACAAGCATTTGGCCCAGAAAGCCAAAGGTCCCAGGTTTGAGTATACAACGTATATAAGAGAAAAATTTGCATCTAGATCGCAACACGCCTCAGTAGCTCAGTTGGTAGAGCATTTGGCCCGGAAAGCCAAATGTCCCGGGTTCGAGTCTCGGTATAGACAAAAAATTTTCTCTTTAAATATATTAATATTTTATTTACTAAATAAACTTTTAGATCTAGAATCCTTCTACACTAACCCAGTACAAATTTTCATGTCTTATGTTTGGCGCGGGTTGTCATAATCCAATACCAATAATATTTGTTATTTGAGTTACTAAGGTCAAACAGGAAAAAAATAGAGGGTGTGCATATTTGATTTTGCGAAAAAAATTCTTTTATGTCTTGGGACACCCTAAAGTCCAATGTTTCTTTTTTAATCCAAAAAAATGAAGAAATTCGGAGGGCCACTTTTTTGCCCGAATATGTTGTGACATTCATAATCACGTACTGATATCTGAAAACTTACTTAACAATTCTTCTATACATTTGAGTACACAAGACATGTATGTACTCTGAAGGTAAGATTTTCTTAAATAACAAAAAAGATGATGAAATGGATTACGGTAGCCCTTTCGGTGGTCCTTCTGTTGACAACGTTGAAGAGCTGATTGTGATGCCCAACGTGCAAGAAGCAGTGTGTCTTGAAATCGGGTGTCGTGCAGTGAAGGTAATCGTCCAGTGTCCTACTGGCAGATCTGCTTCCAGAAGCTTCCCCCAACTTGGTTTCGAAACCACATTCCTGCAAACATTCCACAATAACATTTTATCGGTAGAGGTAATATTATCATAAGTAATGTCATGAGTGATTTCCAAATCATCGATAAATTCACGACACACGAAGTGAGGAGTGAATTTTTCTAGACTACTCATGTCACAAATGCTAGTCAATGACCAATCACGTTTCAATGAATCTTGTTTTACAACCAATGACAGTCGTGTTTCACCTCGCTCTTTATCGATTTCTCTTTATCAGCTCCTGCTTTTGTGATAAAGAAAGCTCCTCCTTTTTAATGTTCTGAACAGGTCAAAGCATTATTTTTCTCCAACAAATACATTGAATATAGCAAATAATGAACAGATTCCTTGATTTTACTGAGTTGTTTACTAAAAAAAATACATGAATAACCCGTAATGTTGATTATGATGTGTTTCATTATTTTTCCACTTGGGTGCACTCTTACAATATTGCGATCTTATTTGGCAATAAATAATATGATCAAGCAGCAGTGAATGAACATAACCTCACATTTCTGATTTGTTTTCAAACATCGCTGTTTACATTAAATATATAAATATTTTAAAATAACTATATTTAAATAATGATTTGTGAGTAAACAGCTTAATTTTATTCGTTAAATAGTCCTAACAAATGCCACTCTTGATTTCCAAATTCTCTAGATAAATTCACTCCTCACTTCGTGAGTCAGAATTTATCGATAATTTGGAAATCAAGAGTGGCATTACTTAGGACTATTTAACGAATAAAATTAAGCTGTTTACTCACAAATCATTATTTAAATATAGTTATTTTAAAATATTTATATATTTAATGTAAACGGCAATGTTTGAAAACAAATGAGAAACAATTTGTATGCTTCATTTGCTTCTTTTGTTCATCACTGCAACCAGATCATATTATTTATTGCCAAAGGATCCCAATCCCTCCATGGTATCTTTACCTTGTCGTGGTGGAGTGGCTTGTGTGCTTAAATGATCCTGAGAGCTATGCCGGCGGTAGCATTGCTGCCGATAGGGTTACCCATGCCGGACTGGTCGAAGGTGATAAGCCAGACGAAATAAGTACCTTGGTCGAAAGAGTGACGATCTTTCACCGTAAAAATACAACCGTCAAGAAATGCGGACATGGGTTCTACTGGGGTAAAATTTTCCGGAGGTCAAATAGTCCCCCATTCGGTTCTCCGGGCGGGGACAGGGAACCCATGCCAAAGGCTCAAACACAGGGACATGTTCCTAGGAACATGGAATGTTAGGACACGAGCCAAATGAGGTAAATTTAGAGCAATTGGGTAGTGTTAGACGGGAAACCACCAAGTTACTAAAGAGTAAGAAGAGGGAATATTTGAGAGAGAAGATTAATGATCTTGAAATGAATGCAAAAAATAGGAACATTAGAGAATTATATCAGGGAATTAGTATAGAGAAGAAAGGGTTTCAGGCTAGAACAAACATAATTCGGAATGAAAATGGGGATATAATTGCAGATTCCAAGAGTATATTAAATAGATGGAAAAGTTATTTTAATCAGCTATTAAATGTACATACAGAACAGGACATTGAGGAGGATAAGTTACAGACAGCAGAAATGCTAGTCGCAGAGCCAAGTGCATTAGAGGTTGAAATGGCAATTGAAAAATTGAAGATGTATAAAGCATCAGGTTCAGATGAGATCCCAGCAGAACTGATAAAATCAGGGGGAGAAAAATTGATGGACAAGATACGCTGGTTGCTTACTATGATTTGGGAAAAAGAAGCTCTTCCAGATGAATGGAAGGAATCAATTATCGTACCAATTTATAAGAAAGGAGATAAAACTGATTGCAACAACTACAGGGGCATCTCATTACTTTCAACTTCGTACAAAATTCTAACAAATATATTAGTAAGCAGACTGACTCCCTATATTGATGACATTCTAGGAGATCATCAATGTGCATTTAGAAGAAACAGGTCTACAACAGATCAGATTTTTAGTATAAGACAGATTTTAGAAAAGAAATGGGAATATAATGGTACTGTACATCAACTATATGTAGACTTCAAAAAAGCATATGATTCAATTAAGAGGGAGAAGTTATATAGTATCCTGCTGGAGTTCGGAATTCCTAAAAAGTTAGTTAGACTTATACGAATGTGTCTAAATGGCTCAACGAGTAGGGTGCGTGTAGGCAAACAGTTTTCAGACACTTTTGAAATCCAGAATGGGTTGAAGCAAGGAGATGCACTATCTCCTCTACTATTTAATTTTGTACTAGAGCATGCCATTAAATCTTTAGAGAATGAGGAAGGCCTACAACTCAATGGTATTAATAAGCTGTTAGTTTATGCTGATGATGTAGTACTACTGGCCGATAGCGAGGAGATACTAAAGGCCAACACGCACACACTATTGAGTAACACTAAGAAATTAGGACTGGAAGTAAATATCAGTAAAACTAAATATATGGTCACACGTAGAAATACATTATATAATGGAAATGGACAGCTAATGACAAATGAGGGAAATTTTGAGGAATTGGCTGAATTCAAATACCTAGGAACAATAATCACAAATAGGAATGAGATGCACAAAGAAATTAAACATAGGCTCAATTCTGGAAATGCATGCTATTATGCATTGCAGAGACTTTTGATGTCCCAACTCCTTTCAAAAAATGTTAAGCTGAAAATATATAAAACTATTATTCTACCAGTTATATTATATGGGTGCGAAACATGGACTCTTACTTTAAGGGAGGAAAGGAGATTACGAGTATTTGAGAATAAAGTTCTTAGGAAAATTTTTGGACCAAAGAGAGATGAACAGACAGGTGAATGGAGAAGACTACATAACAATGAACTACATGGTCTTTATAGGAAGCCAGATATAATAAGAACAGTTAAGTCCCGTAGACTGCGATGGGCAGGACATGTTGCGCGTATGGGGAATGAAAGACGTGCATGGAAACTTCTTGTAGGAAAGCCAGAAGGAAAACGCCCAGTTGGTAGACCAAGAATGAGGTGGGAGAACAACATTAACTATGATTTGAGGGAAGTAGATTATACAGGGAATGATTGGAAAGCATTAGCTCAGGATAGGGATGTATGGAGAGCTTATGTCCGTGCGGCCATGAACCTACGGGTTCGATAGTGCCAGTGAGTAAGTAAGTAAGTAAGTAAAGGATCCCAATATTGTAAGAATGCACCCTAGTGGAGAAATTTATAACCAACGTTATAGGTATTAATTAATTTCTGATGTCCTATGATGTAAATATGTCAATTATATTTTTCTGCAACGTCATTTCCTGGGAAATAATTTGTTTAAGAAAGTGCAAACAGTGGTTTCTTTTTTTTGTGGTATAATCAATTGCTAGAAATGTTAAAAATGGGGAATTAAAAAATCTGCAATAGCTGCACATGCATGGTCACAAAAACACAGAATCGAAACAAAGGCCAAATTTTTGAAAGATTAGATAAATCAAAGAAACTGACAATTTGGGAGATTTTTTAAAAATATCTCTACTAACCTGAACCAGTCGACATCTGTCATAGGCTGCGGAAAAGCTACAAATACTGTAGACTGCCCTGGTTCAACCTCCATGCTGATGTTGTGTGGACATTCAATTTTTGGTTTTGGGAATGCTAAAAAACAATAATCATTCATAAATATTAAAATAAAACAGAAATTAACAACCAGTAAATATAGTGTGTTGAAACTTTAATAGTGGCAACACTGTTATAGAGATGCTATGACATTGCTGTTAGCAAACATCAGTATCTACCTGTCTTACCTCAGAAAATATGGACCTTTCCAACATCACATGCATGTGAACTGGTGAGAGGTACAGAGCCTCGTGTTAGCTGCTGGTCTAATGTAGTGTTTAATATTTAATTTTAGGAAGTGATATTTTGAGGTTATTTTAATTATATTATTTTTGGTCTGAACATCTTACCTCAATATTAATGTTGATTTGTTCTTGAACATGTTTCAAAACAATTCTGTTTTATCGTCAGCTTTTCCAGACTGGTTTTATTTATGTTGCACAACCTGGATGTCTATGTCAGCTCCATCCTGTGGTTGGCCAAAGAACCTCCAAACAAGGTCATGCTCCATCGAAATATCAAAATTCATAACTCTGTTTCTGTTCTTCTTAATATAATTTTTTTCCCAAATAGTCAGCTCTTTTGTATTTTCTAACTGTTTTAATAATTTAGTGTCTGAATTTATATTATATTTTTCAGACCAAACATGAGCAGCAACTGCAGATTTTTCAATTTCTCCATTTTTAATATTTCTTATGTGCTCTTTGGTTCTAATTTTTAGGTTTCTTTTTGTTTTTCCTATATATATCTTTTCACAACCCATGCATTCAATTTGATATATTCCTGACTTTTTATTTTTATATTCAGAAGAACAGAAACAGAGTTATGAATTTTGATATTCCGATGGAGCGTGACCTTGTTTGGAGGTTCTTCGGCCAACCACAGGATGGAGCTGACATCGACATCCAGGTTGTGCAACATAATGCAACATAAATAAAACCAGTTTGGGAAAGCTGACGATAAAACAGAATTGTTTTGAAACATGTCCAAGAACAAAACAACATTAATATTGAGGTAAGATGTCCAGACTAAAAATAATATAATTAATGTAGTGCTGTCACAATGTTTTCAAAATAGGAACAACACATATTAAATTTTTATAGGAAAAATCCTTATGAGGTTTAAAATAAGATTAAATTAAGATACTTGATACCTCACCTCACATCCAGTCTTGTAATTATACTGCAGTTTCAAAGTCTGGGTAGCTTCATCTTTAGTAATTTCTTGTCGATCAGGAGAACTGTTTTTTCCTTCCTCTGTTTGTGGACCGACGGGTTATTGTAGGCCAGAAAATGGTGGGTTTTATTTGTCCTTTGTTGACTTTTTTTTTTTTGGTTTATTGGTCCTTTTTTTTAGCCTTGTTTTAGATCTTAACGGCTTTTTTTTTTGCAACTTAACCTTCTTTTGATTACATTTATACCATCTGTATAATTTAAGAATCCACAGAGTCTAGTCTCAATTCCAACTTGTTTAAAAACACTGTGTAGTTTTACTTTCTAAAGACTTTATATATTCCAAAAGTTTTGTTTCTTGATAAATTATTGAACCCTCTCAAAATAATGTTTTATTATTGATTTAACATTTCTCATTGAAACATAAATTATATTTGAAGAGAAAAATCAATGTTAAATCAATAATAAAATCATCAATAGAAGCCCTACTGGCTTTATAAAGTAGTGTTAAATTCCCAATTAATGTCTTCTTAACTAAGAAGCCGCCATTTGCAAAGATAGAAGCAAATGTTTCAAAAGCATTTGGCGATAGGGAATTACAACGTATATAAGAGAAAAATTTGCATCTAGATCGTAACTCGCCTCAGTAGGTAGAGTACTTGGCCCGGAAAGCCAAGGGTCCCGGGTTCGAGTCTCGATCTAGGCGAAAATTTTTCTCTTCAAATATAATTTACCTCTCAAAATACCCCGTTATTTTTAACCACCAGCTACTGATCACCTGAACTATTGTATTTCAAACTAAAATTTTCTAAGAAGTTGTCACTTTGTGACAATTACTTCGAGCAGAGAGTGAAGGCAGAGAGGTTGTCTTTGTCCACTCATTAGCAACTGCAACATTTCTTACATCCTTTTTTTCCAGTTTTTAGGTATTTTTTTAGGATATCCTTAGATCTTTTTAAAGGTCTTTAATAGGTCCTCAATTCTCGAGCCCTATTGATCGCTGTCTACAAATGAGGCAAGAGCATGCACTTCTTCACGCTAAAATAATTAATTAATATTCACGTATTTATATAAATTTTAATAAATTTATTAATTATTAATCCATATATGTTTGTAAGTTTTTATACTGTATCCTGAGAACGTTCACTATTAACATTTACTGAAAGTTGGGGCACGCCGTAGCGGTTAAGGCAGTGCGCTACAAGCTGGAAGGTCGAGGGTTCAAGTCCCAGTGGGGTCAGGATTTTTAAACTGAGCCAAACCGTCTGGCGGCACAATGACCCTGGGGTCGACTCAGTCTCTTAACGGAAATGAGTACCAGACACTTGTTATGGGGGTAAAGGCGGCCATCATGCAGGGCTGGTGGGATCACTTTACTTTAAGTTAACTTAAATCCAAGACGGAAGATTTTAACTTAACTTAAACTAATAACCTCCAAAGTTATAAATAGAGAAGCTTCTTTAAGTCTTAAGTCTGATACTGGAACAACCAGGCTGACATACGTCTGCCACATTTTGGAGTCCCTCGTTGAAGACTTTTACCCACCGTGCCACTGTTGTGTAAGGCAATTGAGATTCCCCTGCAACCCTCTTGAAGACCTTGATGACACTGCACGACCTCTGGCACATTCAATCCGTGTTCTTGTTTAAAAAAACATTGTGACACTACAATAGACCGCCTGCTAACACCTTGCTGATCCAAGACCTCATGGACTGGTGCCTACCCAGTAGCTTGAGGAATTTGGGTAGCTACAATAAATAATGGCTACAGGTTGAGAAAACATCTGGGGACTTGACAAGCTGACCACATGTCACTCCTACAATGGCTGGATAGTCTTCCATCTTTGTAAATAACATATATGGATGTGAGGCTAGCACCTGGCTAGTAGACTAAGTACCTTCTAGGGCTGTAATGCCATGAAGTTTCTTTTTTTATCAAGTATTAAGATTCAGTCTCGTGCTGTAGCCGAGTGGTTAAGTCAGGAAGCCTTGGCACTGAGCTACGGGACTCCATGGGGGAAGAAATTTTCTCATGGTATTTCGGCCAGTATGGGACCAGTGCCCACCCAGCATTGTGAGGCATTTGGGTAGCTACAATAAGTAGCGGCTCCAGGTTGAGAAAACAAGCTATAACGGCTGTGGGACCCGACATGCTAACCACATGTCACCCCTACACTGGCTTATGATCATCTACCTCTGTGATTTACACATGTGGATGTGAGGCCAGCAGCCGGCTGGTAGACCAAGGGCTTTGTAGGCCTATTGTGCTTGGAGTCTTTTTTTTATTAAGATTCAAAAAAATGTTTTAGTATACTTGAGGTCGCTATGACCAGTAAATACTGTTTGTATTTATTGTAGCAATATTCCAAAATGTAGTGTCATGCTTTGAGTGTAACATCTAAAACTCTCTACAAAACATCAAAAAATTGGAAATATGATTTTAAAATAAATTATTTACATTTTTGAAAAGAAAAATTAATGAAGAATGAGTCATTTTCTTTTATATCTTAGCTCATAGTTAGAGATCCATGAAAGTGGTTTTATTTTTAGGGAAAATTTGTTTTAAAATTTGAAGATTATCAAAGAACAGACAAACAATACAACACAGAAATAAGACAACAACTAAAAGTAGAGGAATTAAACACAACAATAGAGAAATACAGAACAAACTGGAAAGAACACTTGGCAAGGATGACTGACAATAGAATACCAAAAGCAGCATATAACTATTCACCACAAGGAAGAAGAAGTTTGGGAAGACCAAGGAAAAGATGGAAAGAGCAGCAATTTGGAGCTGGAACAGGCTAGTAAATAAGCCTAAACCGTGAAGAAGTAGAAGAAGAAAATTTCAAGATTTTTATGTTTTGGGAATTTGGCGGTGTTATTCTAAAAAATGTAAATTTGAGTCTTTTTAATCCTAGTTTAGCACATTAAACCCAATAAGAATGATATATCCAGTAGTTTAAGGTCAACTTTTAGCTTCTACAATTGATGTCGATTTTAATACACTAAATGCATCAAAATTTTTATTCTAGTCAACTAATTTGTAAGCAAAATTTTCCTTTTAAGAAAAGCTACCATGGTGAGTATATCTGTGTTGCAACCATTTCCCTTTGCAAGAGTGCATGGAGTAAAGCAGATATGGCAGTTAAAAAGAAGATGGAATCCAAAAACAGTGTTTAAAAATGCATTATGAAAATTTCACAAATAAAACAAAAAAAATCTCCGGAATTTCTTGAAAATTTTTAATTTCGGTGTTATTTCGCATTATCATAGGATTTTGCGTTATTTTGCAAATTCATAAATGCTTTTTTTGAAGTTATGGGAAGTGGAGTTAAGAAATGGTACAAGAAAATGACAAAATTAGAGCATTTTGCATTACTGCAAATTTTGCGGATCTCTACTCATAGTTTATGTTTTCTTAAACAAGGGAACTGCAGTTTTCAAGAGGAACATCCCTCCCATTTTCAACTGACATTATGACTTCTTATGTCATAATAAAAATGGAAGGGATGCAGTTCTCGTGTTTAAGAAAACATAAACTATGAGGTGAGATATAAAAATGACTCATTCTTCATAAATAAGAACCTCATAACGTATTTCCCATACTTAACTATGAAGAAAAATGAATGCTTGAACCCTGGAATCAAACACAGGTCACTGGCTCTATGCACCTGTATACTGTCCATTACAAAATAAATATTGTCCAGAACTGGAAGATGATAAAGTATGTCCATCCAGCCAATCCATAGTAATTCTGCCTGAAGGCAGGTCCTTCACTGCAATCATAGCATTTTCATGCTATGCTTGCAGCTTTACTAGGGAATTATGTAGGTGTGGTAGCTTCCCGTTGCTTTCCACACCGGTGAAGGATGATGATGATGATAATGGTAATGATAAGGATGATGATGACGGTGGCCATATGATTTCGGGGACCGTTTGGGCCTTAAAGTTTTCCTGACATTCGTCTTACAGGTGAGGAAAAACCCCGATAAAAACCTCACCTAGAAAAACTGCCCCGACCGGGGATCGAACCCGGGCCCACTGCATGACAAGGCACCACGCTACCTCAAGACCACAGCGGTGGACGTTAAAGTATATATAACATAGATATATTAAGCTTTACCCTTAAAAGTAATGTCAAATTTTCAAAAAATACTTCTGAATAGAAGCCATCACTAATGACAAATGAGGGAAATTTTGAGGAAGTGGCTGAATTCAAATACCTAGGAACAATAATCACAAATAGGAATGAGATGCACAAAGAAATTAAACATAGACTCAATTCTGGAAATGTGTGCTATTATGAATTACAGAGACTCTTGACGTCCCAACTCCCTTCAAAAAACGTTAAACTGAAAATATATAAAACTATTATTCTACCAGTTATATTATATGGATGTGAAACATGGACTCTTATTTTAAGGGAGGAAAGGAGATTACAGGTATTTGAGAATAAAATACTTAGGAAAATTTTTGGACCAAAGAGAGATGAACAGACAGGTGAATGGAGAAGACTACATAACAATGAATTACATGGTCTTTATAGGAAGCCAGATATAATAAGAACAGTTAAGTCTCGTAGACTGCGATGGGCAGGACATGTTGCACATATGGGGAATGAAAGACTTGCATGGAAGCTTCTTGTAGGAAAGCCAGAGGGAAAACGCCCAGTTGGTAGACCTAGAATGAGGTGGGAGAATAACATTAACTATGATTTGAAGGAAGTAGATTATACAGGGAATGATTGGAAAGCATTAGCTCAGGATAGAGATGTATGGAGAGCTTATGTCCGTGCGGCCATGAACCTACAGGTTCGATAGTGCCAGTGAGTAAGTAAGTAAGTATGAAAGGAAAGTAAAGTTGAAAGATGTATCAGGTCTTGAACGGTGTAATGGATAGCATACTGGTGCATAGAACCAGAAATCCAGGGTTCGATTCCCGGTTTAAGCATTAATTTTTCTTTTCAAAAATCAAAAATATACGCTTTACTAGCTAAAAGAGTAGTGTTAAAAAATAATAAACATCAAAAATACATCTTACAATCACAAACAATCAAGTGTTAAGTAAAATCTGTAGGAAATTTCTCTTCAAAGGGAGGAATCAAAACAACAAAACAAATACAGTACAAGTGTGGTATTAAATACAGTATTGTGAAATAAAACATATACCCTGTCCGCTGTTAAAGTGATCCTCGTCAAAACAAAACCACGTGACCTGCTCGCTTTTCATTGGTTATGGACACTGTCATACAATGTAGAAGCAATAAGTACGCGGTAAAAGTAGTTCCCTTCATTAAATTAAAAATATGTCCTCTGAATATACAGTGTGATTATAAAGTCCCTGTACATTTTAAAGAAATCGCTTACATATCGTATTTCTGTTACAGCCATTCGAAAGATACAAATATGTTCAACATTGAAGAGCGGATAGAGATTGTTGCTGCGCGTTTAAGAGGCCAGTCGTACGAAGAAGCTAGAGACTGATTCCAAAGGAAACCCTCACGGGAGACGTGTATCTTGATATGTTGCAACTTTTCTTACAGCCACAGTTACAGCAAGATGGTATCATTGATACAGTGGTGTTCAACAAGATGGAGCACCACCACACTTTGCTCTGGCTATACGCGGGTATCTCAATGACAGGTTTCACAAAAGGTGGATTGGAAGGGCATCTCCTCGTATCTGGGCACCTCGTTCGCCAGACCTCGCACCCCTGGACTTTTTTGCTTGGGGGTTCATCAAGCAACAGGTTTCCTAATCTGCAAGTGCTGAAAGAACGCATACGCCAAGCGAGTGAAATGATTACAGAGGATATGTTGGTGCATGTTTTCCGGGTGACGGTGCGTCGTTTGGAAACATGTTTTGAGATTGATGGAGGTTATGTTGAACACTAACTTGATAGTAGAAACTACCTTATAATTTTTGTTTTATTTGCGCTACGTTATCCACAAAATGTACTGGGACTTTATAATCACACTTACTTGTTATTCTTTGAGAATGAATATAATAATATTCTAAAATTTACCTAATCAATAATTACAAATTAAAATAGTTTTATTTCAATTATTGTTGGGAAGAAACATTATGAGGTTATATCATTAATAGTGAGTGGAGAACATATTTTTAATGACTCACCTCATATAATTTCAAATTTCTCTGATACCGGCGGTTTCAGACAATATCTTGTCCCTCTTCCACCCATGGGTGGAAGCCATGACTGAAGAGGGACAAGATATTGTCTAAAACCGCCAGTATCAGAGAAATTTGAAATTATATGAGGTGAGTCATTAAAAATATGTTCTCCACTCACTATTAAAATAGTTTATTACAATTAATTAAATAAAAATAAAACATAGTTTTATTCGATTTTCATATTTATTATATAATTCAGTGACAGCTGTTTCAGTACACTGTACCTTCTTCAGACATGTTAAATTATGAATTGTGTTCCAACTGATCTAAGCAACAATACAACAATATTTATTTAAATTTTTTAATTTAACAAAGGGGATTCATTCAAATCAAGTTGAGAATTTAACAGTTTTTTACTACTTTTAAATTTATTAATTTCTACAGCCTCCAAAAGATCTAACTTCTTACCCTTATCACAAATATGTAAAATTTCAAAATTTGGATCGAAACAATGATTAAATTCCAATTCCTATTCCAATTTAATCATTGTTTCGATCCAAATTTAGAAATTTTACATATTTGTGACAAGGGTAAGAAGTTAGATCTTTTGGAGGCTGTAGAAATAAATAAATTGAAAAGTAGTAACAAACTGTTAGATTCTCAACTTGATTTGAATGAATCACCTTTGTTAAATTAAAAAAATTAAATACATATTGTTGTATTGTTGCTTAGATCAGTTGGAACACAATTCATAATTTGTTAACATGTCTGAAGAAGGTACAGTGTACCGAAACAGCTGTCACTGAATTATATCTTAATAAATATGAAAATCAAATAAAACTAAGTTTTATTTTTATTTAATTAATAGATATGGATTTTCATCAAGCAAACACCAACTCAATTGATTAGTTTATTACATATGGATGCTGCATCTGAGTCATGCTTCAGTTGATTCTGATGCAACAAAATGGCTGAAGGTGTCAAGTCTTCTGTTGCTGTGTCGCCATCTAAATTTTTAAAACACAAGTCTGGTAAACCTTTGATTAGTGGTCAAATAACAGTAATTTTAAATGTATTTCACAAGTTCAGTGAAAAATCTACCCCATTCAATGATCACATGTCTTATATACTTCACACGTGCTCCTGTCAACGTGACAGTAATTGTGACGTGAACGGTGGAAGGATACAACTGACGTTCTTATGTTCGGATCACTCTAAGAACGGATGAGGTATACATCTCTACTTGAAAAGACAAAACAACACCCAGGGGCCACCAGGCAAGCAGACTGCTTACCATATGTTACATGAATGTAGTTACGAGGGTCGTGAGAGGGAATGCCATACCAAGAGCGCCAACCTCTTAAAATGTGAGCTGATCCAACCCGAGGTATTTCATTCGAAGTGGCATCAAGTGCTGAGA
The DNA here is from genome assembly GCA_030220185.1 of Diploptera punctata. Lineage (NCBI taxonomy): Eukaryota > Metazoa > Arthropoda > Insecta > Blattodea > Blaberidae > Diploptera > Diploptera punctata. The sequence goes on along the minus strand of JASPKZ010010684.1, from coordinate 640,921 downwards.
CAAGCAGATATGACTCTTAACAAGTACAATATAAACATTTTTGAAGATTTTATTTTAAATTTGTCACTTATATTGAAGGGCAAATCAATATTTTAAGAGAAAAATTTACTAATAAATTACAACGGATTTACTTGAAAATAAAATAGCAAGTAACATTATGAGGTTTTTACTTAATAATTATGAATTAAAATATAAAATTATGGAATATTCACCTTAAAGGTCCGTCTCCTCAACTTAACTAATTATTTAACTGTAGCGCTTTCGGGACTTGTCCCATCATCGGCAGGATTCAAAACTGGTGTTTCACCGAAGATCTGGTAGAGGGGGTTGCTTGTATTGGGTTCGTTTTCGTTTATCAGATTGTCGTTGTTGTGAGCTGCTTTCGTGATTTCCATCTCTTCGAGTACGTTTATCTTCGCTGGATTATTTTCTCTGTGCATTACTGTTAGGGTGTTTTCAATATGTAACATGCGATGTCCTTCATGGATAACGTGTTTTGCATAGCTTGATTTTCCTTCTGCGTGAATGAAGTCTCGAAAATGTTTTAAATCTGATATTAATACTTCTGTTTGTTCTTCCCATATAAAATTTGTTGCAGTCCTTACAAGTCAATTTATATACTGCTTTGCTAACCTCAATGGAACACATCATGAATCTTATAAAAGTTGATTAATAAATAAGTTTGGACTGTATTATTCTTACAATGTATAGTTGTTTCTGTTAGACGTATGTTTCAAAGCATGTTTGTTCCATCTTCACTTGTTACAGACTGATTTTTCCCAAGTTGTTGGCCCTGGATTTTAATTGCTGCTCCCTCTTTCTGTGGGCCAAAGAACTTGCTAATGAGGTTCCTTTCCCCAGGAATTTCAAAATTCATAATTCTCTCCTTGTTCTTCTATATGCAGATTTTTTCCCCACATGGTGAGTTTATTTGTGTTTTCTGTCTAATTAATTTTATGCTTCTCTGACCAAACATGAGCAGCCACTGTAGATTTTTCTACTTCTCGAGTCTGCTTGGGAGTTAAGAAGTATGAGGTGAGTGAAGAAACAACTAATCAAAATTTTACTTTGTATGGGGTCCTTCCCATGAAATGCCATAATTTTAGTTTTGTTAACTGATATTTCCATATTAAATTTGGCACCTATTTTTTTTTGTAAATTATAAACTGATTGTTGCAAATCATTTTAGAAAGTGCCAGAAGCGCTAAATCATCTGCAAAAAGAGTAGCATCAAGTTTGATGTACCTATTGATGGGTATATATCCCCGTTGTGTTTTCCTCCATTTGTTTATTATTCTATTCATATATATAATGAAAAGCACCGGTGAAAGTCCACATCCCTGTCTTACTCCAGTGTTGATCTTTTCGAAGAAGATAGTTTGCCATTTTGTTTAACAGAGATTTCATTGACGTTGAAGATATTAGTAATATATTTGAAGAGAAAAATTTTTGCCTAGACCGAGACTCGAACCCGGGACCCTTGGCTTTTCGGTTCAAGTGCTCTACCAACTGAGCTACCGAGGCAAGTTGCGATCTAGACGCAAATTTTTCTCTTATATACATTGTAATTCCCTCGTGCCAATTGTTTTGAAACCGTAGCTTCTATCTTTGCAAATGGCGGCTTCTTAGTTTAGAAGACATTTATTGGGAATTTAACACTATTTTATAAGGTATTTAACACTACTTTATATTTATATAATTTATCCTTCAGTGAGAAGTGTTAAATTAATAATAAAAACATCAATAGAAGCCCTACTGGCTTTATAAAGTAATGTTAAATTCCCAATAAATGTCTTCTTAACTAAGAAGCCGCCATTTGCAAAGATAGAAGCTACGGTTTCAAGCATTTGGCGCGAGGGAATTACAATGTATATAACAGAAAAATTTGCGTCTAGATCGCAACTCGCTTCGGTAGCTCAGTTGGTAAAGCACTTGGCCCGGAAAGCCAAAGGTCCTGGGTTCGAGTCTCGGTCTAGGCGAAAATTTTTCTCTTCAAATATAATTTATCCTTCAGTGATAATGTTAAATTAATAATAAAATCGTTATTAGTAATATATTGTTGTGGAACGTTATCATCAGCTAAAATTTTTGTAATAATATTTTTCTGTCTACTTCGTCATGTGGCAAGAAGTAATAGACTCTTAAGTACTAAAACAAACGATTAATAGTAATAACTGGAATGTGCACAAATGTGCACAGTCTATTACCAACATAGGAACCACAAACTAATGGTACCTACCCCTCTAAGGTGTAATGAATAACATGTGCATTTGGAGTGGGGATGGTGACTTTATGGGAGGAGTCATCACCCTTATAAGGCGAGGACGCATGTGAAAACTCTCTCACGCTCATACATTCTAGAAGAAACAAGTCCTACAGCAACTGTTCGCGACCTTTAGTAAAAGTGATATTAAAAACACGTGGGCTTAAGTAAAATCATCAACTCCACTCCGAATCAGTGAGATATAAAACATTGTAATTCTATAATTGTATATGCAAAATTATTCAATAAACTGAAGTAATAAGTTTATAATATCTTCTTCTTCTTCCTTCCAAGTATTAGGCCAAGGCCTGTTACGATCCTATAGAAAATTTTCCCTCCAGCGTTTCATAGGACGGCCCAGTGATCTTCGTCCTCTTGGTATATAATTATAAACAGCTTTGGGGATCCGATTTGAACTAATTCTTTCAAGATGGTGTTTCAAATTTAGTTGGAGTTTATAATATAAACATCCCTAAGTTACCACATTCTACCCTGAATGAACCGGCGCTGTCAACAATGGCGACATTTGATTAATTTATTTAAAAATAAAACATATTAAATGATGCACAAATATTTATGAGGCAAGATGCTCCACATTCACCTTATTAAGAAAAATGTACGTCTAAACCATGAATATTTCTCTTAAAATATTAATTTGTACTTCGATGTAAGTGACAAATTTAAAATGAAAAAAAAAAATATATAAGCTTAACAGCTAAGAAAGTAGCATTAAAACTGCAATAAACGTAGATACAAGTGAAAATACATTTTTTTTAAATCTCAGCTGATTCTCACAGGACCAGTTTCTCGTACTGTTCACATTCAACTTTCAAAATGCCATCTCGTATAAATTAAATTAATCTTCTAAGTAGATCACGATTTCAGGGTCTTGGCAACCCCATCCTCAGTACACTTTGTCACCAAGACCCTGAAATCGCGATCTACTTAGAAGATTGGATATGAGGTATGAAACATTTTAATTTATCTTAAATTAAACCTCATATTCCAAGTTCAATATGCCATCTGGTGTTGATTTGATGAACTTCGAGATTATGGGTCGTATCTATGAACGCATTAGACCGTAAAAGACGTTCTCTGCTGAGAAAGTTGCATCCAAAGACTTTTTGCATACTCAAAAACCTGTTCATGTGATAATAATTGTCGAAATTCCTAAGCTATCTGGCGAGGTGACTTTGCAGAGAACGAATCGTGTGCAACCCGATGGAAACCGATGTACTTTGAAACCTTGTTGCATCATCCAAGATGTTGGACCTTGAAGAAATACACGGAGAAGAGGAATTTGATAGAGTCTACCAAAGAATTCAACTGGAAGAACAGGAGAATCGGCGTAATATCACGCGATGCAGATGTCGTCATATATGGTTTTATTTGTGGGGCACAAGCATAAATGCGTTCCTCTAGCAGACGAAAATAACGGAAGTGGTTTTATCGCTGAGAATTCTGGGTAATTTCTTGCCAATATTACGAAAAACTACTTTCATGCATGACCAGTCAGTGACTCGCTAATTCGAACTTTGCACGTACTCACGGAAAACTCAGCTCACCAGAGACTAATGTATTTGCATGCGGCCCTTAGAGAAGCCTTTGGAATTAACAGTTTGGAAGAAGACATACATTCAGAAGAACAAATATTTTTTTTTGTCTAATGCCACCAGGTTTTATTTTATGACATTTCTGGCTCTATCCCTTGACATTGGCAAAATTGTAATCTGTTTCTTAGGTTGGGGCATCTGGAAGGTGGAGTTACGTTGCCCCGATGATATGATGGGTGATAAATGATAATGCAGCGCCGGGAGAGTTCTTAACATAAATTCCAGACCTTGGGCAATCACTGGAATAATTATAGATTCGTGAATTTTGAAGTTTTTGGCGAGCAGGATTTAGGGCCGCATGCAAATACATTAGTCTCTGGTGAGCTGAGTTTTCCGTGAGAATGTGCAAAGTTCGAATTAAGCGAGTCGCCAACTGGTCATGCATTAAAGTAGTTTTTTTCGTAATATTTGGCAAGAAATTACCCAGAATTTTCAGCGATTAAAACCACTTCTGTTATTTTTGTCTGCTAGAGGAATGCATTTACACTTGCGTCCTGCAAATAATACCATATACGATGACGTATGTGTCGTGTGATATTACGCCAATTCTCCTGTTCTTCCAGTTGAATACTTTGGTAGACTCTATCAAATTCCTCTTCTCCGCGTATACCAAAAACATGATCGAAGTCTTCAAGGTCCGATATCTTGGATAAAGCAGCAAGGTTTCAAGTACATCGGTTACCATCGGGTTGCTCACGATTCGTTCTCTGCAAAGTCACCTCGCCAGGTAGCTTACGGAATTTTGGCAATTATTATCGCATGAACAGACTTTTGAGTACACAAAAACATCTTTGGATGGAACTTTCTCAGCAGAGAACGACTTTTACGGTCTAATGCGTTCATAGATACGAGCCTAAATGTTTCAAAAGTCCAGTTTCTCTTCCAATTTTGTGATTCTCTAGCAAACTATGAGCTGCAATTGGCAATTCTTCAATTTCACCAATTTTTTATACTTCTAAAGTGTTCTTTCGTACGAGTGTCTAAATTCCTTTTAGTTTTTTAGCAGGATTTTATCTCCAAGTTCATCTAATCAGCACCAGATGGCAGTTTGAAAGTGGACGGTGATGGCAGAAGTTCAACAGGTGGAGTTTTGACTGACAATAGAAGCAACAGTTTCGGAAACCAGTCCTGTGAGAATCATGGAGTTTCACGAGGTAGGATGCAAAAAATATATTTTCGCCTCACTTATATAAACTATCTTAGGGAAGTAATTTTCATCTGTCATGGAATTCAGCCGTTATAAGAAGTCCAGATAACAAAGGATACTTACGCATACAGAATCCATCTTCTGGACCGGCCCAAGTGCCATTAGATTCACAAACTTTACGGTATTCACCGTGAACTTTGTAACCGTGTGGACATCTAAGTTCACAAACTGCACCGGCATGATTTACAATTCTGCGTCGCCACCTGGCACGCCATCGTTCAGGAGCTACCATGAAAACACGCCGCGTGCAATGTAGATAACCATAAGATGGGGTTGGCAGCGGTGGACACACTACGTCCACTCTTTCCTCTGCAACAAAACATTCAACTTCAATTAGCTGTAAACAATTTTATGAATTAAGTGATATCTTTATAGTTAAGGACGGCTTAAGACAGAGAGACTGAAGAAGTATTTTAGTCAGTTCTTCATTATTTTCCACGTTGTGGGCGCAATTTAAAAAAAAAAGTAATTCTTTTACCATGTTATGACGATGTTTTGAAGCAGCTAACTCTCTTCATTGCCCGATGTTGTAGTAACATTTTGAAGGAATAGTGTCCAAAAATAATAAATAAGAATTACTGGTTCAGGTTGGGTTTGATTTTCGGTAGAGCTGGATTCTCTTCTCAAGGTCGAAGTTGGTACACAAGATAGGAAAGCACTTTAAAAATCACTAATAACTGATTCTTGTAGAAATATTTGTAAATTTATTTACTATTTAATTTCCCAGCAGATCAAGTAAATGTAGGTGGTATTATTCTACACCGTCAATTAAAATTAAATTATTTTCTTTTCTTGAACCCACTATTTTTCTGGTATGAAATATCACATTTTATCAGGAGAGCTGTTATTGCTTCTATCCTTGATGAAAGTTATATGCTGACTGACTAGTGTAATTCTGTTATAATATTAAAGAACATTATTACATCACATGATTTTATATTTAAATTCTATTGGTTAATGGTCCATTAAATACCAGGTTAAATTTGATTGGATAAATCAAAAAGTTAATTGTTTTAACATCCAATCAGAATTTAGTATACTTTTATTTTAAAATATCAAGTTAAGCAGGTGTTCCTATTACAGTTATAACAGAAAGCTTTATATTTCAGACAACAATGACTTAAGACACAATTTTAAAAGCATTATTTAGAAAGACTGTTATATAATACAATTTCTTTAATTGTTATTGAGACATTTTTATTCAACAATGAACAACAATTAATTATTTAGATGTTTTTCTTTATTTAAGTTATATTTAAATATTAAAAGAATCTTCAATGGATTCCGGCCCATTGTGGAGTGACAGGCAATGAAATAGCCGATTTTCTAGCCAAGAAGGGTAGCAAAATTGTTTCAAACCCAACTTCTGCTCCAGTTTCCTTTCACTCTATCAAAAGAATTATCTCAAATAAATACATCAATAAACTTAGAGAAGAATACACCACCAAAACATCTGGAAAGGAATGGGAAAATCTACAAGCTTATGACATTACTACATTACAAAGAAAATCTGCAGTAGCAACATTCAGACTGTTAACGGGACATGACTGCTTGAATAAACACCTACACAGAATTGGCATAACAGATTCACCTAAATGCCCTTTTTGCAATTTAAATGAAGATATGGAAAGAAACCATCTCCTCCATTGTCCAGCTTTTGTAGAAGAGACCAGGCCTTTCTGCTAAATATTGGAGTGCAAGAGAGCGAATGATTTCATTATCAAGTGCTCGACATTAGATACCAACCAACCACCATATTAAAAAAGAATTTTAAAATATAAAATTATTAACTTAAACTCTCATATTTATTATGATATTAAAATCCTGCTATAAGACACACTGTCATGTTTACAAATAAACCTGCCATTGGGAAAGTTCTAAAGGAAACAGGTGTATTAATGACACATTCCTTTTTTTTTTTTTGCTTCATTCAAAAGAACAAGAAAAAAAAACTTATGAAGTTCACAATTCCCACGGATTCTGATTGAATCCGGTTTATTGGTCCACTAACAGAGGGAAGAAGTAGTTCTTCTGATTGACATAACATCAGTTGAAGAGAAATTATTGAAGATGAAGCTGCCAAGGCTTTGAAACTGGTATAATTAGAAGACTGGATATGAGGTGAGGTATAAAATGTTTTAACCCTTTGCCGGCCCTAACGCTCCGAAGCGCTCGAGATTTAAATGTCTCCTGCCGGCCTAAACGCTCTAAAGCGCTCTTGATGAAAGCGTCTTAAAAATATTGCGTCGTGCGTACAGAACAAGTGATCCCTTTATGCGGGTGTGATGAAATCACTTAGTACACATTCCTACACGTGTGTAAATATGCACCAAGGATAAACACTTATATAGGTCACAGATAATGAAGTTCAAAAGTGAGTTACTTCCTGAGGGCTCAGTTGAGGTTGAAATCATGACATCTACATCTCGCACATCGCGTAAAGAGTAAGAGACGTGGATGCACTTACAGCTGTGGCACTACAAGGAGAAACAGAAAGAATTGGCCAGCCGAATTAAAAAAACCAACTATTTTGAAATTGAAAAGGGGCGAGTCCAGAAAAATGCAGCATGGAGATGTGACGGCGGTAGTGTGGCAAGACAAACGTGTTGTTCTTCTCCTTTCCACGAATTCCGATCTCCGGACTGATGGTTCTGTTTCATCTTATATGACCTGACAAACCAGCCCTCGAGTACAGCACTCAGAAACAGGCAAGTGACCTTCAGACGAAACTTGGTGCGTCAGCTAATAAGTACGTTCACGTCTCGCAAGCGTATAGGCAGGAAGAGAAGTTTGCCCATCGAAACTGCATCCCCTAAACATTTTCATTCTTTGGAAAAAATATCAGGCCGTGCAAAAGTGTGTGCTTTGTGTATAGAGAAAAATAAAAAAGCTCCATCTGGAAGGGATAAACAGACATCATTTAAGTGTAAACAGTGTCACCTTCCATTGTGCCGTGTGGGATGTTTTTTGAAATACCACCAGCAGCGAAATGTGTAGGTGCAAAATTAGGTGAGTACGTTATTACACGCGTAAATATATTAGGAATTAGATAAAAAATTAATTATAAATCTATCTTTTTCAGTTTAATTTTTATGATTTTTTTTCTTAAGGGGGAACATAGATTCTGCTACAGGTATTTAAATTTAAAGGCCCATTTAAAAAACCCGACCATCCTGTCCTAGTAGGAGGATGGTAAATGGGAGCGGAAAAGGGTTAATTTAATCTTAACAGAATCAAAACTTAACATTGTGCACAGGAAGATGTTGTATACATTTAAAACCAGTTAAAAAAATTTACTTTTTTTGTATTAGTCCTGTATACGGGAAATTCTCGTATAAGACTTGAAAGCATAATAATAGTCCCTTCGATTGGTTGCTGGCCATGAATAAATTAATAAATGAATGGAGGAAAACACAACAAGGATATATACCCATCAATAGGAAACTCGATGCTATTCTTTTTGCAGACGATTTAGCTCTTCTGGCACTTTCCGAAAATGATTTGCAACGATCAATTTATAATTTACAAAAAATAGGTGCCAAATTTAATATGGAAATATCAATTAACAAAACTAAAATTATGGCATTTCATGGGAAGGACCCCATATAAAGTAAAATCTGTCTCCAGAATAAAATTTTAGAGAGATCTAATCAATTTAAATATCTTGGATATTATCTCTCTATCTGGGATGAAAAGGATATCCCTGAAAAAGTTACTAGTTATAATAAAAGTTTGGGAATTATTAATCAAGTTATGAAACCATCCCTTGTACAAAAAAACACCAGATTACGTTTATATAACACTTTGGCTAGACCAGTGTTGACCTATGGTAGTGAAGCATGGACACTAAAAAAAACAACATGAAAGCAGAATAACGGCTTGTGAAATGAGATTCATGCGCCAGAACAGCGGGTTACACCAGAGTGGGATAGGAAAAAGGAAAACCGATATCTTAAAAGAACTGAAGACTATGCCAATTTTGGAATATAATTAAAACAGTACCAACTAAATTGGAAACACCATCTTAGAAAGAATGAGTTCACCAATCTGGATCCCCAAAGCTTGATATTATACATCAATATACCAAGAGGACGAAGATCGCATTGGGCCGTTCCTATGAAACGCTGGAGGGAAAATTTTCTATAGGATTCGTAACAGGTCTTGGCCTAATACTTAAGTGAAGAAGAAGAAAAGTCCTTATATGGAGGAGATGAAGAAAGTCCTGTATATGGAGGGTTGTTTCCGATCTCTGAGAACAATTTGCCAAGTAGATTGTGACATTGGAGTGAGTGTCATCAGGACAGGAGCGTGCGAGGTGATCAAACCAGTCAGTGTGCTGCTTCTGCTATACTCGCATGCGTGTTGCTCTCATAATGCCTAAGCAGATAGACCCGTTTTGGGAAGGGTATATTACAGCCCTTTCCGACGTTAATTATAGTTACTCCGCGATTATTGAGGCTTCTAAAAAATGTAATTTTGTGGAATTAGCTCAGTGCTTAATAAAAAGGGAAAGGGTAGCTTCGGATTAATTCCAAAAGGAAAAAAAAAACAGGCAAATCCCCAACTTATTACTACCTGCACCCCAGATGTAATCAGAAAGGTCAAGGTCCTTACCTCTGGTGGTAACTCTGCCACACAAAGGGTGATTGCGAACAGATTGGGAATATCCCTTCAAACTGTAAACACCATAATAAACAAAGATTTAAACATGGAGAAGCGCCACGAAAGCAGGGTTCATAAATTGTTGCCACGTCACATTGCCGAATGCCGCACCAACAGCAGGAAACTACGAAAAGCACCTGACACGAGAAAAATGGAAATTCTTGGTGACACTTGATGAAGCATATGTTTATCTAGGAGACTGCAACCAACCCCGGGCAATTTACTATAGAGAAAGGGGTGAAAAAAAATTTCAAAAGTGGTATGCTGAGTGCAGAGAAAGTTTCTTCAATGGATTTATGGTCATTGCGGGATATTGCTACAATGAAAAACTGACCATTCGTAGAGTACCTAAAAAGGCCAAAATCAACTCCCAGTACTAATAGGAAGAAGTTCTCACCCCAATTTACCCGACTGAAATCCCAGCTGTCTATGGTACAGACAAAAACCAAGTCTGGGTGCATCAAGATAAGGCCTCCAGTCACACTTTGGGTTCAACCCTGACATTCCTGGAGAAATGGAGCAGGAAACTCGAATACATGCTATTCCATTCAGCAACATCCCAGTGAAGTCTCCTGATGCATCACCAATGGACTTTGTGCCTTTGGACTCTTCAAAAGGGCACTGGGAACAGGCGTCCTCGAACAATAGATGGTCTCTGGAAAGCATGTAAAGAGGAGTGGGAATTTCTAGACATGGCTGTGCTGCGTAAGAGTCTTCTGCAGCAGAAACTCCGATGCCGAACCATAGCTCGGGTGAAGAGCCATCAATTAGAGCATGCTCGATAGTGGAGACACGGCTTTTCTTAAGGTAAAACTTAAAAATCATTTGTTATCAGAGATCAGAAACAACCCTCCATATTCCTCAGGTTGCTAATTGCATTTAACTTTTACAGGAATTAATCACTATGGGGTTTCATTTATGGTAAAATCAAATGTTTCTTACCTCTCCTCATACAAATCTTCTAAGCAAATCGCGATTTCAAGACCATAACGGTGTCATCTTCAGTACTATTGGAAGAAGAAGAGTTTCTTCTGATCGACATAACATCAGTCGCCAAAATAGTACTGAAGATGAGACCGTTATGGTCTCGAAATCGCAATTTAATTAGGAGATTTGTATGAGGAGAGGTAGGAAACATCTGATTAGACCATAATAATTACATTCTACTATAATAATTAACCCCTTTTTGGCTGTATTTTTAACCCTCAGGGGTCCTCATCTAGGGGATATGTGGATGGCGACCACAAGGTGCCCAAGCTGAGCAAAACATTTCTTCCACTTACTTGTGTTTTGCACTCTTTTAACTTTACTAACTTCTCTTGGTTAACTCTTGTTTTTTCGACCCCGACGCTATTAGGGCATCCGAGGGCTAGGGAGTCTTTCCTTTCTTCCATTTCTTCTTTCCTTTATTTTCTTTTCTTCTCCAGAAAAGCCTGACCAGAGGCTATAAGATGGCAGCCCCATCACTGGTCTTGCCTTCCTTTGGCCAGCAACCAATCGAAGGGACTATTATTATGCTTTCAAGTCTTATACGAGAATTTCCCGGAAGGATCAAAACGCTGGAGGGAAAATTTTCTATAGGATCGTAACAGGCCTTGGCCTAATACTTGGAAGGAAGAAGAAGAAGAAACTTAAAAATCATTTGTTATCAGAGATCAGAAACAACCCTCCATATTCCTCAGGTTGCTAATTGCATTTAACTTTTACAGGAATTAATCACTATGGGGTTTCATTTATGGTAAAATCAAATGTTTCTTACCTCTCCTCATACAAATCTTCTAAGCAAATCGCGATTTCAAGACCATAACGGTGTCATCTTCAGTACTATTGGAAGAAGAAGAGTTTCTTCTGATCGACATAACATCAGTCGCCAAAATAGTACTGAAGATGAGACTGTTATGGTCTCGAAATCGCAATTTAATTAGGAGATTTGTATGAGGAGAGGTAGGAAACATCTGATTAGACCATAATAATTACATTCTACTATAATAATTAACCCCTTTTTGGCTGTATTTTTAAATCGTGGCATCAAGTCATCTGCACTACAATCCCCAGCTTTGTTCGTCACAGAATATTACAGATTATTTATATATTTATCTCAAACAATTGTCTTACCAACGCATGTCTTGCCATCTCCAGCCAGGTAGAACCCACGGCCACAAATGCAACGAAAACTTCCTTTTATGTTTACACAACCTTGCATACAACCACCATTTTGGATTCTACACTCGTCGATATCCTTGCAACGTCCTCCAAGAGTCGCTACGTGACCTGGAGGACATATCACAGCTATCTTTGGCTTCTCTGTTGTTCGTACATCCATTTCTAAAACACAACAAATTTACAAAACGTGATAAAGTTTTCAGCTTATAAAACAACCAACATTATAGGTTATTTATTTATTTTTTCAGTAAACAAGTTAGTAAAATCATTATTAAAAAACACAATTATTGAACACACAATTATCAAATGTGTAGTTCAAAGGAATCTGTTCATTATTTGCTATATTCAACGTATTTGTTAGAAAGTCAGTCACTGCAAAATACAGTGTGATTATAAAGTCCCAGTACATTTTGCGGATAACGTGGCGCAAATAAAACAAAAATTATAAGGTAGTTTCTACTATCAAGTTAGTGTTCAACATAACCTCCATCAATCTAAAAACATGTTTCCCAACAACGCACTGTCGCCCGGAAAACATGCACCAACATATCCTCTGTAATCATTTCACTCGCTTGGCGTATGCGTTCTTTCAGCACTTCCAGATTAGGAAACTTGGTTCTGTACACCTGTTGCTCGATGAACCCCCCAAGCAAAAAAGTCCAGGGGTGCGACGTCTGGCGAACGAGGTGCCCAGATACGAGGAGATGCCCTTTTGGGAAACCTGTCATTGAGATACCCGCGTATAGCCAGAGCAAAGTGTGGTGGTGCTCCATCTTGTTGCAACACCACTGTATCAATGATACCATCTTGCTGTAACTGTGGCTGTAAGAAAAGTTGCAACATATCAAGATACACGTCTCCCGTGAGGGTTTCCTTTGGAATCAGTCTCTAACTTCTTCGTACGACTGACCTCTTAAACGCGCAGCAACAATCTCTATCCGCTCTTCAAAGGTGAACATATTTGTATCTTTCGAATGGCTGTAACAGAAATACGATATGTAAGCGATTTCTTTAAAATGTACTGGGACTTTATAATCACACTGTAATGCTCTGACGTGTTCAGAATACTAAAAAGGAGAAGCTTTCTTTATCACAAAAGCAGGAGCTGGTAAAGAGAATTCGATAAAGAGCGAGGTGAAACACGACTGTCATTGGTTGTAAAACAAAATTCATTGAAATGTGATTGGTCATTGACTCACATTTGGGGCATGAGTTAAATAGTCTCTTTATATTTAATTTGTCATTCAGTGAGAAGTGAAAATTTAGTATTAAACATCGAAAGAGAATTAATAGTGAGTGGAGAACATATTTTTTATCGACTCACCTCATATGATTTAAAATATCTTTGATACCGACGGTTTCAGACAATATCATGTCTCTTTTCAGTCATGGCTTCCACTGATGAAATTCTGTGATTGATGATTTCTCTAATGACATCACCTCTTGTGCTGCCATCTTTCGTTGGGATTATAAACTTTGTAATTAAATTTTTATCCACCAGAATATCGAAATTCATAGATCAATATTTATTCTTCTGAATGAATATCATCATCATCATCATCATCATCATCATCATCATCATCATCCTGCCAGGTATTAGTCCTAGAAGAACTGTTATGGCCTGAGAAAGCGGTTCTAAATGAATATCATTTCCCAAATTGTCAATTCCAATAATAAATATTGATCTATGAATTTTGATATTCTGGTGGATAAAAATTTAATTACAAAGTTTATAATCCCAATGAAGGATGTCAGCACAAGAGGTGATGTCCTTAGAGAAATCAACAATCACCGAATTTCATCAGTGGAAGCCATGACTGAAGATGGAGAAGATATTGTCTGAAACCGTCGGTATCAAAGATATTTGAAATTATATGAGGTGAACCGATAAAAATATGTTCTCCACTCACTATTAATGATATAACCTCATAATGTTTACTTCCCAATATTAATTTAAATATATCGAAAGCAAATCTTACCTTTACAAGTTTTCCAATCATTTTCCAGCATGAACCCCGGAGGACACAAACAGAAGACACTGCCCAGAGTGTTCTTACAGGTGTGTGAACACCCTCCGTTGTTTGTTGAACATTCATCGACGTCTTTACAGCTTCCAAAGGGTCCAATTTCAAATCCAGGCAAACATACAACAGGTTCTGGAGAAGTGGTGGTGGTTGTAGGTGTTGTAGTGGCTTGTGTTGTTGTGGGCAGTGGTACGTCATCTGGAGCCTGGTCTCTCAAGCCTACACACTGGTAGGAACCCAGAGTGTTCACACAACCAATTGTACAGCGCTCCCCTTCCTGTAGTTCAGGATCCGCACATTCATCAATATCTGAACAAAATATTATTGAAAAATCACTATGAGGTTTAATTTAGGTATTAAATTAAAATGTTTCATACCTCACCTCACATCCAGTCTTCTAATTATACCAGTTTCGAAGCTTAGGCACCTTCATCATCAGTAATTTCTTATCGACTGATGTTATGTCGATCAGAACTGCTTCTTCCTCCCTCTGTTGGTGGACTCTTCTGGATCCAATCAAAATCCCCAGGAATTTCAAAGTTCATAAGTTTTTCTTTCTTATTAAATTAATATTGGGAAACTAAATCTATTACTATGATAGAAATAAGTAAATTAATAAACACAATTAAATTATTGTAAATCAATGGTAAAGACAAAAATTTTTGCCTGAACTGGGAATCGAACCCCGAACCTTTAGCTTTCCGTGCTAATGCTCAGACCACTGAGCTAATCCAGGCTTCATTCCCATCCAAGCAAGAATCCTTCCATTTGTGAATGATGATTCATTGCAATTGAATGTGGGGCCAGTAGAGTAAAGGTAAAGGAAGGATTTCTGCTTGGATGGGAATGAAGCCTGGATTAGCTCAGTGGTCTGAGCATTAGCACGGAAAGCTAAAGGTTCGGGGTTCGATTTCCGGTTCAGGCAAACATTTTTCTCTTTACCATTGATTTACAATAATTTAATTGTGTTTATTAATTTACTTATTTCTATCATAGTAATAGCTTTAGCTTCCCAATATTAATTTAATAAATAATGCTACAGCTGTGTGGAGTCCCTTCATGTCTTCTTCAGGTAGAAGCCATTCATTGTGTATTTGTGAATGATGATTCATTGCAATTGAATGTGGGACCAGTAGAGTAAGGTAAAGGAAGGATTTTTGCTTGGATGGGAATGAAGCCTGGATTAGCTCAGTGGACAGAGCATTAACACGGAAAGCTAAAGGTTCAGGGTTCGATTCCCGGTTCAGGCAAAAATTTTTCTCTTTACCATTGATTTTCTTTCTTGTTTTTTTTAATGTGGATTCAAGAAATTTAAGAACAAGAAAGAAAAACTTATGAACTTTCAAATTCCTGGGGATTCTGATTGGATCTAGAGGTTCATCGGTCCACCAACAGAGGAAGGAAGAAGTAGTTCTTCTGATTAACATAACATCAGTCGACAAGAAATTACCGAAGATGAAGCTGCCTAAGCATTGAAACTGGTATAATTAAAAAACTGGATATGAGGTGAGGTATGACACATTTTAATTTAAATCTTATAAAATTTTACCTTTATTTAACAAAAATGGTAGTAGACAGAAATATATTATTACAAATTTTAGCTCATGATAACGTTCCACAACAATATATTACTAATATCTTCAACATCTATAAAGATAATGAAATCTCTGTTAAACAAGATGGCAAACTATCTTCTTGGAAAAAGATCAACACTGGAGTAAGACAGGGATGTGGACTTTCACCAGTGCTTTTCATTATATATATGAATAAATTAATAAACGAATGGAGGAAAACGCAACGGGGATATATACCCATCAATAGGAACCTCAAACTCGATGCTATTCTTTTTGCAGACGATTTAGCTCTTCTGGCACTTTCCGAAAATGTTTGCAATTATCAATTTATAATTTACAAAAAATAATGCAAAATTTAATATGGAAATATCAATTAACAAAACTAAAATTATGGCATTTCATGGGAAGGACCCCAAATAAAGTAAAATCCTGTCTCCAGAATAAAATTTTAGAGAGATCTAATCAATTTAAATATCTTGGATATTATCTCTCTATCTGGGATGAAAAGGATATCCCTGAAAAAATTACTAGTTATAATAAAAGTTTGGGAATTATTAATCAAGTTATGAAACCATCCCTTGTACAAAAAACACCAGATTACGTTTATATAACACTTTGGCTAGACAAGTGTTGACCTATGGTAGTGAAGCATGGACACTAAAAAGACAACATGAAAGCAGAATAACGGCTTGTGAAATGAGATTCATGCGCAGAACAGCGGGTTACACCAGATGGGATCGGAAAAGGAACATCGGTATCTTAAAGAATTGAAAACTACGCCAATTTTGGAATATATTAAACAGTACCAACTAAATTGGAAACACCATCTTGAAAGAATGAGTTCAAATCGGATCCCCAAAGCTGTTTATAATTATATGCCAAGAGGACGAAGATCTCTGGGCCGTCCTATGAAACGCTGGAGGGAAAATTTTCTATAGGATCGTAACAGGCCTTGGCCTAATACTTGGAAGGAAGAAGAAGTAATAAAGTATCATACTTGCTGGTGTGGGGTTTAAAACCACGCGGTCTGCTACCATTTGTGAGGTTTAAAAAAATAACTATTAATAAACCACGCTTCTGCGCCACCATTTGTATGGGATCGTTTTTTGTTTCTGTTGCTTCTATTAGCGTAGATCTGATTACCTCCAAGGTTATTAATCACAAAACTACTTGCCCCGGGCCCATAGAAGGCAAGGATTCATTCATCTTTCTTTCCTAGGCGTATTAACATAAATCAATAACAGTTCTCAAACCACAGAGTGACTGAAAATAATTGTATTCACTATGATTATCAATCAGGAAAGCTAAACAGAAAAATAAAGGGAGCTGGAAATGATCTCCTAACTGAGGGAGTTTCCGTATAGGATTATACCAAACAGCTACGTGCACATAAATCAGTTTGAACATTAACTATAAAAATGATATTTAATGTAAACAAGTAGTCTGAAGTAAAAACAAAATCAAGATAAACATTTGATCATTCAAAAAAAGGAATATAAATAAATAAATGATAATACTTTTACAAGACAAAAAACCACACCATACCTCACACTACACTCATGCTAGAGTCCAAGCCAGGGTGGCTTCTTCCCTGGTCTTCAGGACCAACTAAAACTGCGCCGCTCTCGGCTTCAGACGACCTTGTCGACTTAAAAGTCCGATCCCATCTCGGAATGGATAGATGAATGAATGATAACATTCTGGCTGTGCATAACGTATTTGAAGGTTCCGAGGTAGAGGGGAGATGCGCCATAGGAACAGCGCACCAGGAGAGGTAAAGAGGGAGAGTGGGGGTAGATGCAAAGAGAAAGGAATATTGGCATAGTTCATGAATATTACAGTCTAGGGAGGATAACGATGCTGCAGTAATGAGCCGAAAAACGCACTTTCGGTTCACTAGTGTACAAGACAACATGCAACCCAAGATACTGAATACAACTTTCAGTTATTTTATTGCACCTGTGAAATAAGTGGATATTTGTAGATCAACAAGACGAGGCCCACTTACCATGACATGTTTTCCAGTCTGTACCCAACATGAATCCAGGTGGACACAAACAGAACGCTCTGCCCAGGGTATTGAGACACGTGTGGGAGCAGCCTGCGTTGCTACGAGTACACTCGTCTAGATCCTCGCATGTGTGGTTATCAGCAGCCAATCGCGTGCCTTCTATTCCCTCACAGCTGCAAGCATAGCTTCCTGGCAAATTGTGACAAGTGTCCTGACAAGGTCCATGGCCGTTCCTCAGTAGACATTCATTTATATCTGCAACAAAACATAATGGAAATAATTAATCTAAGATACCCAGCTCCTGAATGGATACATATTTTTACAAATGGCTCCAGCCTACCATAATGATGGTGGCACTGGTGCTGGTGCAGTATGTCCACTTTTTTCCTTTTATCGTAAACTAAACACAAATTCAACAAACTTTGATGGCGATATCCTAGCAATTTTCTTAAGTTTACAAAATCTTTTATATCACATCCAAAAATTTATACAAGTTGTAATTCTATGTGACTCCAAAGCAGCCATTCTCGCTATAACACGAGACACAACACCCAAAAGCATCAAAATTATCGAATGTCACAAAATCGTAAAACAGTTATCCCGTCTACAAAAAAAAAAGTTGTACTTCAATGGATTCCGGCCCATTGTGGAGTGACAGGCAATGAAATAGCCGATTTTCTGGCCAAGAAGGGTAGCAAAATTGTTTCAAACCCAACTTCTACTCCAACTCCAGTTTCCTTTCACTCTATCAAAAGAATTATCTCAAATAAATACATCAATAAACTTAGAGAAGAATACACCACCAAAACATCTGGAAAGGAATGGGAAAATCTACAAGCTTATGACATTACTACATTACAAAGAAAATCTGCAGTAGCAACAAGCAACATTCAGACTGCTAACGGGACATGACTGCCTGAATAAACACCTACACAGAATTGGCATAACAGATTCACCTAAATGCCCTTTTTGCAATTTAAATGAAGATATGGGAAGAAACCATCTCCTCCGTTGTCCAGCTTTTGTAGAAGAGACCAGCCTTTCTGCTAAATATTGGAGTGCAAGAGAGCAAATGATTTCATTATCAAGTGCTTGACATTAGATACCAATCAACCAACCATAATTATTAACGAGTTGGTTATTTTAGCTCACCTCATATTCCTTGTTTTTTATGCAGACCAGGTTTTTTCGCTTTTGCACGACATTGTCGATATGAGGTGAGTCAAAATAACCAACTCATTAATATGATCTTGTAGAAGATTTCCAGACTGTTGGCCGTGGTCTTGAGGCTTGTGGTTCCCCGACGTTTCGCCAGAGACTGCGTCTGGCATCCTCAAGGGTTGTCTTCAGACTGGCAATTTTGTCGACTACCTGCCCTATTTATACATTTATCTGCGACTTGTTCTCTGGGCGGTCCGTTACTTCGTAAATTATATCTGCCTTCTGGTTGGTTAGCATTAGGGTCTTCCATTGCACCAATGAGGTTGCTTGTCTGATGTTGTATTAGGTTGTTCTATTAAGGGTTCATATCTGGCTTTTTTAAGATTGGTATCCATGCTTTGTTGACTTTTAACGATTCTTCCTTTCTATTGTAACTATTTTGATGTTTGAATATTTCAATGGCTTCTCATTGCAGACGGGCAAAATAGCGTGTCCTGTCTGCAACGAGAAGCCATTGAAATATTCAAACATCAAAATAGTTACAATAGAAAGGAAGAATCGTTAAAAGTCAACAAAGCATGGATACCAGTCTTAAAAAAGCCAGATATGAACCCTTAATAGAAAACCTACTACAACATCAGACAGCAACCTCATTGGTGCAATGGAAGACCCTAATGCTCACCAACCAGAAGGCAGATATAATTTATGAATTAGCAGACCACGCAGAGAACACGTCGCAGATAAATGTATAAATAGGGCAGGTAGTCAACAAAATTACCAATCCCAAGACAACCCTTGAGGATGCCGGACGCAGTCTCTGGCAAAATGTCGGGGAACTACAAGCCTCACGACCACGGCCAACAGCCCGAAAATGTTCTTCAAGATCAATATTGTTGTTTATTTATTAATTCTGAGAAAAATGGAAGGTATTACATGTCATTTTACAATAATTGTTGGAAATGGTGACCATTAACCTGGATGCACAGATCCGCGCGTCTCATCTCGGACTGATGAACTCTAAGAAGCATATCTGGATGCTCCCTGATTTCCGCAGCCGCTGCCACGATCCTTGCTACAAGCTCTGGAGCTGTGAATCCAGGTCAATGGTCCAACAATTACTGTAAAGTAACAAGAAATACCTTCCATTTTTCTTAGAATTAATAAATAAACAACAATGGGTTTAACAATTTTAAATCCTGTTTTATTCCGTAGACCCACAACAATACATTTCCTACCCAAGGTTCATTGTGTTAAAATACTCTGTATGGATGTTCCCTACCACCACACGAAAAATCTGCATTAATTTCGGAAACACCCTGTATTTGTACAAATATTAATAATAACTAACATGGTACCTAAACATGTTTTTCCATTTGCTGCGAGTCTGAAGCCGTGCAGACACCCACAATGGTAAGATCCAGGCTTGTTGTGGCAAGATTCTTCACAGCCTCCATTGGAATTTGTACATTCATTAATATCTGAAATAAAGAAAAAGGAACTTATAAATTTAATCAAAATTACAGTGGGATGTAACACTATGAGCTACTTTCAATTTATAAATGAGCTGGAGAAAACATATTTGAAGAGAAATATATATATGCTCAGACTAGGGTTTGAACCCAGGACCTTTGGCTTTCTATGCCAATGCTCTACCAACTGAGCTACCTGAGCACTCCAACCTAAACAATTTTTTCTCTTATATACACTGATAATTCCTGAGTGCCAAATGCTATGAAACCACTGCTTCGATCTTGCAAATGGCGCTTCTTTATTCATCATCATCCATGCAAGTATTAGGCCGT
The DNA here is from genome assembly GCA_030220185.1 of Diploptera punctata. Classification (NCBI taxonomy): domain Eukaryota; kingdom Metazoa; phylum Arthropoda; class Insecta; order Blattodea; family Blaberidae; genus Diploptera; species Diploptera punctata. The sequence continues at coordinate 620,441 of JASPKZ010010684.1, read as the reverse complement.
GTGGCCTGTTACGGTCTCAAAGAGGAATTTTCCATTCAGCGCTTTTTTTGACGTCCTAGCGATCTTTTGCCTTGGGGGCAGTAGCGAAGTATGGCTTTTGGGATTCTATGAGACGGCATTCGTTGAAGATGGGCTTTCCAGTTGTTCTGGTAGTTTTGTATATGGTGAAGAATGGGTTCTACATCCAACTCTTCCATAATTTCCTCATTTCTTTTATGGTCCCACTTTGTGTAACCTGCTGTACGGCGCATAAATCACATCTCATTTGCTGTTATTCTGCTTTCATCTCTTCTTCGTATTGTCCATGCTTCACTACCATATCTTAATACTGGTCTTGCGAGAACCTTATGAAGCCGTAATCTTGTGTTCTTCTGTACTAAAGATGGTTTCATTATACTGTTAATTATCCCCGTTGTTTTTGTAAAATTTGTGGTTTACTTTGATATATCAGCTTCATCTTGAAATGTTAAATTATAACCCAAATAATTAAATTCGTTTACTCGTTCTAAAATTTCATCATCCAAAACAATTTTGCTAGGTATAGGGTATTTCCCACAAAAGGCCATCACTTTAGTTTTCTTTGTATTGATTTCCATATTGTACCTTTTTGCAATTATATTAACATTGTGTATAGAATACTGTAAATCTGTTTCTGTTGGAGCTGTTAATACCAAATCATCTGCAAAAAGCAAAGAATCTATTTTATGGTATCTATTAATTTGGATAGAACCGTGTCTCATCTGTCACCAATCTTGGGAGTATTCTATCAATGTTTATGTTTTATATATATACTAGATCACCCAGCAAACTTTGTATCGGCTTGAACTATTTTTACGTTAATTTTTTCCGTATGGTTTTGTTGATTGAGATGAATTTATGTTGTCTGCATTCTCAGTATCATCCATAAGTGTATCATAAGGATTATATACATTTATTGATGGAATATTTTGAGGAGGCTTTGCTGATTTCATTATATTTTCGTTTTTTTCTACGAACTTGTTGGCAGTTTGGATTCTCATCATCATCAAGAAGTCTCTGTATAGTAATATCATCTTGTGATATATTATAGTAATCTTGTTTTTCATTTAATTGAGGCATGGATATTGTTTCTGTAATATTAGGTATATTATTATAACTAACAGACTTACTTACAGTTCTGTTATTCCGTTCCTTAGGACCTTCATATGTTTTTAAATTGACATTCTTCTTAAATATAAGATTTATGTCACATAGGCCTATACCAATTTGCGGAAATTCATTTGATATCTTATCATTCATGGTCTCTAGAACTGATTCGCCATATTGTTCACTGTCCCTTCTCGGTCCAGTTAAATTTAAATTAAGTTGCTGTCTTTCAGCCAGTTTACTTAAAACTAATACTTACACACGAAATTAATATTATTATCAATATACTGAAAATAAAGTAAACACTGAACACACTTAAATTATGAAATAATCAATATTTGTAATTCAATTGAAATTTGCGATTGCAACACAAAGCACAGCCACCTGGTTAAATAATAAACCAATTACCTTACACCGCCATCTGTTAGAATTGTATGGAACTCACAGATAATTATAACTCTTTGTTAAATAATAAACAAATAATTTGCAATAAAAAATAATGCAACTATACATTTAGTTAAAAACAACCGTATGTCTCAAGTTGGATCAAACAGCACACAGTGTGCAAAATTTTATTAAAATCGGTTCAGTAGTTCAGGATTCCATCGCGGACAAACAACGTGACACAAAATTTTTATATATTAAGATATATTGTTAATTTCTGAACGTGAAATGCTACAAACCGTTCGTACTGGCTTTATTAAGTAATGTTTAAATTATATTTAAAGAGAAAAATTATACGCTCAGACCGGGACTTGAACCCGGGACCCTTGGTTTTCTAGTCCAAGTGCTCTACCATTTGAGCTACCTGAGCAAGTACCGATCTAAACGCAAATCTTTCTCTATATACGTTGAAATTCCCGCCCACCAAATGCTTTGAAGCCTTTGCTTCTATCTTTGCAAATGGCGGCTCCTATATTAAGAAGACATATTTGGGAATTATACATTACATTATAAATGCCAGTACGGCTATTTTCGATGTTTTTATTATTAATTTCATACATCTCAATGATGGATAAATCATATTTAAAGAGAAAAATTATACGCTCAGACAGAATGTTTAAATTCCCAATAAAAAATCACTAACCACAACGTAAAGTGATCCCACAACAGGCCCACAGACCCTTGGGGTAGTAGGAGGTTAAGGCTCCCACTTTTTCTAGACAATCGGCACTTTATGTCAGCCGGGTTGTCAGCCCTGCGTGACGGCCGCCTTTACCCCCAGGACAAGCGTCTGGTACTCATTTCCGTTAGAGGCTGAGTCGACCCCAGGGCCATAGTGCCGCCAGAGGGTTTGGGTCAGTTTAAAAATCCTGACCCCCAACGGGACTTGAACCCTCGACCCTCCGGCTTGTAGCTCAGTGCCTTAACCACTACGCTACGGTGTGCCCCAACCACAACGTATAACAGTGATTTCTCCATTTTTGGGCGTCTTTTAAATTACAATAATGAATCTTTTGCACTAAGAAGAAATAATAAGATAATATTACCGTGACATGTAGTTGTTTCTAATTTGAATCCACGGAAACAGGAGCAGGTTGGTTTTCCATCAACGACTGTACACAGCTGGTCGCACCCTCCTCTGTTCCTACCACAACCTTCACTTCCATTTAATATCTTATTACTTGGGTATTTCAAGACTGTATTATTCTTGGTGGTCGGCTGGCATTCTGGCAGTTCACCCAACCACTGACGCTTGTTGCAAATCAATCTGGGAGCGTTCTCCGGTTTCAGCTTGAAATTTGGCAAACATTCGTATTCTGCTTCCAGATATTTCCCCCTGTAACAGAAAACACTTTTAACAGCAATACCGCAGGAATATTATATACCTCTTCCAAGATCGTCCAACAGAATAAACATATGAGGTAAGAATGTTAAAGAATACAAACTCAAATACCTCATAATGTAACTTCCTAATGATTTTAAAACCATATATTATTTCATATTTGAAGAGAAAAATTATACGCTCAGACCGGGACTTGAACCTGGGATCCTTGGTTTCTACTCCAAGTGCTCTACCATCTGAGCTACCTGAGCAAGTACCGATCTAAACGCAAATTTTTCTCTATATACGTTGTAATTCCCGCCCACCAAATGCTTTGAAGCCTTTGCTTCTATCTTTGCAAATGGCGGCTCCTTTATTAAGAAGACATATTTGGGAATTATACATTACATTATACGGGTTCAAGTCCCGGTCTGAGCGTATAATTTTTCTCTTCAAATATGATTCATCCATCATTTAGATGTATGAAATTAATAATAAAAACATCATATATTATTTGTCATAAATAAATAAGAAATGTAGGAAGTTGCTAATTATTGGTGCCATCTTACCTTGTATTCAGTCTTATTTCCCGTAAAATACGATGTTACCTAAGAACAATGTTTCTACCGAACACAATTCAGTCATATGGCGGGTAAAAGTAGCCCCACGGTTCCCACAATAGACGGAGTAATACCTTATGTAAGTTTGTTTACAGTACAACTGGTACTTAGCTTGAAATTGGGATAGCCTAATATTAAATAAATTAAAATTTAATTTTTGTACGAATTGTTAGTGGGAGGGGAGAAAGTAAGAGATAGGAATGCAGGGAGGGAAATAATTTACTGAGGCTGAAAAGAAATTAGGGTTCAGCTCGCATATCTAACGAGGGTACAGATCCACAGATCCGATGGTCAGACAATACTATTATTACTACATTCTTACGCCACTGATATACTACTTACTTGCTACAGTCTGTTTCCAAACTTCACACGTGTTCACTGCTTCTCTCTCTCTAGCCATGTTGCCACAACACAATATATCAGAAAAAAAGTGCTACCCTTTTAGGGACTTTACAATGGATGCCATGGATTCCAAGATTTTTTTTATCCCCTATGTCAAGAACATGGTTTTCAATTGTAGATGGACAACTTAGAAAATAATACGAAACTGAATCCATCATTTTGAAATTATAGAATTAAAAAAAAATGAAACTTACTGCCGTAGAATTGTAGAACTTAGAAAATAAATTGTAGATGCAGGAGATCGAAACAGGATATCTAATGACAAAAGAGGCTCTAGGCTGTCCTCCCAAGACGGTAACCTGTACAGCTGATGACAAAATAATTGTTAGGAAGTTAGAAAATAATACCGAATGTCACTCATTTGTAGAACTTACAAAATAATCTCCACATGATTGATGCGAATACAAATAAGGAGCAGACGACTACTTGTCAGACAATAGGCGCGCTAATGTGCTATTTAATTTAATTTAGGGCTGCATGCAAATACATTAGTCTCTGGTGAGCTCAGTTTTCCGTGAGCATGTGCAAAGTTTAAATTAGCGAGTCGCTGACTGGTCATGCATCAAAGTAGTTTTTTTCGTAATATTGGCAAGAAATTACCCAGAATTCTCAGCAATAAAACCACTTCCATTATTTTCGTCTGCTAGAAGAACACATTTACACTTGCGTCCCGCAAATAAAATGGTATACGACGTCTGCATCGCGTGATATTACACCGATTCTCCTGTTCTTCCAGTTGAATTCTTTGGTAGACTCTATCAAATTCCTCTTCTCCGCATATACCGAAAACATGATCGAAGTCTTCAAGGTTCGACATCTTGGATAAAGCAGCAAGGATTCAAAGTATGTCGGTTACCATCAGTTCCCATCGGGTTGCTCATGATTTGTTCTCTGCAAAGTCACCTCGCCAGGTAGCTTAGGAATTTCAACAATTATTATCGCATGAACAGATTTTTGAGTACGCAAAAAGTCTTTGGATGCAACTTTCTCAGCAGAGAATGACTTTTACGGTCTAATGCATTCATAGATACGACCCTTAGAACTCACCAGCAAAATCAACATAGATGTCTGGAGGGCCTTTTATGAATTAAAGGCAGGTACATTTGCCGCTCATGTCATTCAACCATTCTGTAACGTTAGTAGATTCTGTGACAAACTGAACAGTTGCCCCGAAAAGAGATCTAACAAAAATTTGAAAATTGAATTTTCAGTGGATTAGTGATCTATCCGGAGAGTATCATGGCAGGTGCATGTAAAACTATCCATACTCTCTTCCAGACCTGTTTTATTTATTTTTAAAAGTTGGCTTTCAAGCTGCGGACATCAACAGAAAAATAATTACTTTAATTTGTGAACAAAAATTTTTAAAAAGCTTTAGATGTTTCTAAAAAGAAAACTGAGGATAAAGTAAAGAGTGATTCAGAAATATGGCTATACGTTTGATCACATTTTGAGACAAAAATACTATTATTAAAGGAAATATGATGTTATCATTGGAAAGGGAATCCTTCAAATTACAACAATAGAACAAAACAAAACAAATCACTGCTCACGTGCAGCTTGGCAGGTTGATTTTTGTGGGCTAGCGTCGAACGCCTCCACAATTCTCTTTGTTGTTTCTGCATCCGTGCTAATGCGAGGCCTTCCAGGAGGTTTGATTTTCTGCATCCTTCCCGTTTCCAGCAGTCATTTTCTCCACTTCCCCACAGTCGACGGCTGCAATGCTACGTTAAACTCACGTCTTCACCGTCTTGCGGCCTCACGATCATTGGCATACGTTATTGCCCATGCAGCAATTGTAATTTGCTGTTGCATATTCAATGTCATTTTGACTAATGATGTAAGTTCTACACCGTTTTGTTTTATTCCATTGTTGTAATTTGAATAATTGCCTTTCCAACGGTAATTTCATATTTCCTGTAATGGTAATATTTTCACCACACAACGTGATCAAACGTATAGCCATATTTATGATTCACCCCGTACGGTATCCCTTACGTTACAAACAAAATTTTTCTATGCATGCACCAGCAGATATAACTAACTAACTCACTGGCACTATCGAACCCAGAGGTTCATGGCCACATGGTCATAAGCTCTCCATACATCCTTATCGTGAGCTAATGTTTTCCAATCATCCCCTGTATAATCTACTTCCCTGAAATCATAGTTAACGTTATGCTAAAAGTGGATACAATTTAGAATCAAGCAATGCAGCCAACTTACACAGCATAATGAATTCTAGTTGTCATTCACAAGGGGAACATCTTAATAATGTCAAACTTAAAACGCTAAATAAACTATAATTACTCAATCTAACTTACATTGCTCATAGCCTATGAGATTTCTATCACACTTTGTATAGGAAATAGAAACTTAGAAACTGTGGAAAGTTTTATAGGAACTCTTGAAGTACTGGTATGTATTGGCTGCATATGGAACAGAATATAGCTAAAAAAAATATTATGGCCTCTACATCGCTGAGGCAAGTAAAAGTTAAGAACTGTAAAATAATATGGCTCAACTGCACTTCTACTAGCGCTTGATTTTTCAGTTATATTGTTGTAAACTATAGCTCTTCTTCTGTATTTACTAACATTATTTAATATTTTTAAATTTTTCAAACAATTTTTATAACATTTTTAGACTATTTTGAAGTATTTATTTAAATATGCAAATCACAATATTATGACACCGTTAGACAATATTGTGATGCTAACTGCTATTTTCTCCACAGAGTATATTACTTAGTCTATGATTTTTCTATCGCTGTTTTGGGTTATTGCTGGTTGGATCAGCGTTAGGCAGTGATAAGTAAGTGTACACCCATTTTTAATAAACGTTTGGTAATTTTAATATCATTAATATATTTTTTAACATAGATTTGGGGATTTATTGCAAATATTGGTCATTTAAATTTCATAGCGATGGATAGTAATCGAGGATGATAATCGATATGTGGTTCGATTGTGGGTTATTGCTGGCTCTATAAACTCTGGCGCATGCACACCGTTGTTCTATAGGACTTTGAAAATATGTTATCAAATGCTGGGCCTTGGCACCGAAGCCATTAGCGTTCTTGCTCTCCAATATTTCTCTATGGTGGATCCAACAGGTAATACTTCACAGGTTTGTAGATGTTCATCTTTGTTGCATACAGGACAATTTGGATTTGTGTAGATTCCTATTTTATATAAATGTTTGGCCAAATAGTCATGTTCTGTAAGCAGTCTAAATTTTGTTACTGTAGTTTTACGTGGAATTTCTGGAATAATATCTGGCTTCTTTACTAAAGTATTCCATTTTTTGTCTTTGGCTTTATTACATAGGGACTAGAAATATTTGACGCTAGTTTAAGTGCAGTTTTTCCAATATTTCAATAATCATTACAAAACATTATGTCCCTGCTATTTGAAATATCCATTTTGGGACGTTATTGAAACTCTTGTCACACACAGCAAGCCCACACTAAATAAAATTAAAATATACAATGGAAGGTTACTTAAACAAAACTAAAGTACTCTTGCACTCTAACAGTATTCTATGTATAAACAGCAAAATGATAATGTACCAATAACTATTGGTGAGAGAGCCTCCTAGCAAGAAACTTTGCATCAGGTACATGGAATATTTTGTATGCACTAGTCTGTAATTTAACAAATTAAACATTGTATTCACATAGACTAAATGCACCATCGCAACCAGACTTAAGGAGCATGAAAGATAGTCGTCTTAAACAAATGGATAAGTCGGCAGTAGCGGAACACTCTTTACTTGATGGTCACAGGGTACAATACCAGAATACAGACATATTATCTAACTGCACACACTATTTTACCCGTCTACAACGAGAAGCCATCGAAATATTCAAACATAAAAACAATTTCAACAGAAAAGAAGAATCATTAAAAGTCAACAAAGTATGGATACCGGTTCTAAAAAATTCAAAATGTAAACCTCTACAAGCACAGTCGACTAGACTATCAAACAGCAATCTCAGTGGAACAATTGAAGTCCCTACCGCTGACCAATCAGAAGACAGATATAACGTACAGTCGACTAGACCATCAAACAGCAATCTCATTGGAGCAATGGAAGTCCCTAACGCTGACCAATCAGAAGGCAGACACAACTTACGAACACATCGCAGTGAACGTATAAATAAGACAGACAGCGGACAGAATTGACAGTCTCAAGACAACCCTTGAGGATGCCAGACGCAGTCTCTGGCGAAACATCGGGGAACTACAAGCCTCACGACCACGGCCTACAGCCCGAAAATCTTCAAGATCATAAATTAAACATTTTTTATAAAAGTTTTAAGTTGAAATATGGACTCTGAATAAACACACAATTAAAAGAATAGAAGGCGCAGAAATCAAATATTTACGATTTGTGGCTGGATATTCTTTAATTGATAAACAAAGTGAAGATATCCGTAAAGAACTGCAAATATTCAGTTTGACAGATAAAATAGAAGAGTATAGGAGAAAACGGATCGGCCGTGGTGGACTAGTGGTTATGCTCCTTGCCTCTGGTCCCGAGGGTCGCGGGTTCAAAGCCGGCCGGGGTCGATGGATTTTTTTAGGATGCAAAAATCCAAGGAGCAAGTCCTCCGGGAGGGACTTTAAGCCGTGGGTCCCGAGTCTGAAGATTTTTAGGCTCGTAAAAGGTCCTTAAGCCTGAATGAAAAGACCTCTAAGCAAAATTTACCGAATTTTCCCATCCTAGTACTACCTTGGTTTCCTAGATGTCAGTATGAGGCAGAACGCTGACCACAGACCACTCAAATGACATCTATACGAAAACAAGTGTAACTAAATTAGTATGGTTCAAATTCTTCCCTGTAGGGGGAGAGCACCTAAATCTCTGTAAAGGGAAACGTGGGCTTACAAGAAGAATAGGAGAAAATGGTATGAACATGTCTGCAGAACGGGTACCAACAGACAGCCTTGGAAAAGGCTGGAGAAGAGGAAAAAGAGATTGGGGACGCCTACGAAAAAGATGGATACAGCAGCTATGATACTTGGAGCCAGAACAAACCAATATGAGGCTCATGTTTCCATTAAGCGCAGTGAGAAATTTTTCTAAGTCCGAGGCAGACACCACGCGCATGCACCGACAGGGTTTTATTTTCAAATTATTTCCCACCATTTACAGCAAATTTTACATTTTTTCTAACGATTATTTGAACATATTTTTCTATGATATTTAACTATATACGTAACATGAAGACGTGGCAGCCATTTTGATTTTAAAGAATATTCTATACAACAGTGCAGCCAACATAGGTTATGTACTTCAGAATTTGAGAACTTACTATTTACTCGCCGTAGCCGAGCGGTTAAGGTAGGAAGCCTTGGCACAGAGCTACGGGACTTGCGCTGGTTCGAGTCTCCATGGGGGAAGAAATTTTCTCATGGTATTTCGGCCAGTATGGGACCGGTGCCCACCCAGCATCGTGAGGCAATTGGGTAGCTACAATAAGTAGCGGCTCCAGGTTGAGGAACCAGCTATAACGGCTGGGGGACTCGACATGCTAACCACATGTCACCCCTACACTGGCTGTTGATCATCTACCTCTGTGATTGACACATGTGGATGTGAAGGGCCAGCAGCCGGCTAGTAAAAGGGCAACCGCTGAAAAGTGGAAAGACCCTCAATCGGACTATTTATTTTTGGGCATTGCATTCTTTCACAGGTTAGAGTACTTAAATTGCGTTAGGTTAGCTTTTAGGTTTGTTAAATAGCATGTATAATGTTAGCTGCATCGCGATATTCCATAGAGTAAACTGCTTCACGTTTGTTGGCGCATGCGCGTGGTGTCTGATTGGGACTTTAAAAAAATTCTCGCTGCGCTTAATGGAAACATTATCATCAATGGTTTAACTCAGTGCTCCGGGCATCAGCATGGAAAGCTGAAGGTTCAGGGTTCGATTCCTGGTTCACTCAAAAATGTCTCTCTTCACCATTGATTATTTTACGTATTTATTTATTTTCGAGAAACGCGGTAACATTACGAAATTTGTGAAACTCACTAGGTATTTTCCGTTCTGTTCCAATGTTGCCACCATCAACAACTCAATTACACGCATTTTTGTTAGGATAGTGTTAGTGTGTCCCGTGCCGTAGCCGAGCGGTTAAGGCAAGAAGCCTTGGTGCAGAGTTACGGGACTTGCGCTGATTCGAGTCTCCATGAGGAAAGAAATTTTTCTCGTGGAATTTCAGTCAGTATAGGACCGGTGCCCACCCAGCATCGTGAGGTATTTGGGTAGCCACAATCAGATTGAGAAAACCAGCTGTAATGGCTGGGGGATCCGACATGCTGACCACATGTCACCCCTACACTGGCTGGATGATCGTCTACCTCTGTGATTAACACATGTGGATGTGAGGCCAGCAGTTGGATGGTCAGCCAAGGGCCTTCTAGGCCTGTTGCGCTTGGAGTTTTTTTTTAGTGTTAGTGTATCTCAGATTAGTGTACACTTGAATAAATAATATACATGTAATTTATTTTGTTAGGTTAGGAAGGGTGAAGTTAGTGTACATCCATTTGTAATAAATGTTAGGAAATTTATTTCGAAGGTTGGTCATACCACAAGTGCTGCCATCTACAGACAACTGTATAGAACTTTCTGTAGGACTTCAAAGATATGTGGTTCCACCTAGTGACAGCTCTACAAACTCATGTGCATGTGCACTGTTATTCTGTAGGACTTAGAAAATATATTGGGAAAGGAAAAGTAATGATTTTCAAAATGGCTTAATGAGTTTTATTACATACCTCGAAACCAATGAGAAAAAGAGCAATTACAGACCAGTGCAACACAAAATGAGGGTACGGCGCAAAAAGTGAACATCCAAATTTCGAGATAATTTTGGTTTTAAAATGAAGCTTAGAAACGTCGAAGATGAAAACATGAAAAAAATTTGCGGACCATCCAGAAACAAAGCTGTAAAATAATTTATAAAGCACTATTCCCTATATCTTCTTCTTCTTCCTTCCAAGTATTAGGCCAAGGCCTGTTACGATCCTATAGAAAATTTTCCCTCCAGCGTTTCATAGGATGGCCCAGTGATCTTCGTCCTCTTGGTAAATAATTATAAACAGCTTTGAGGATCCGATTTGAAGTCATTCCCTATATTACCTTAAGTAAGTTGCTGTCATTGTGGTCGTGACATCAGATTCGATAATCAGACATTAGTCCAGGGTGAAAACATGTTTTCTTCAATAGAGATGAGAAAATAGAATAAATATTTTATTGTAATAAAAGTGCACTGCTGTGTTTCCAAATTCCACATTTCCAAAAGTACATAGTAAAGAGTTTGAAATTTAATAAAATCACATCCTCACGTAGAGTTTAAGATAAAAAAAATGGTTCAACTGAATTGTCTATAATAATCGATACGTCATCGTACGTATTTCTCGAAAATGAACAACGGCAAATTAGCCCTTACAAAATATTCAATAAATAGAGCCACTTATTTATAACGTAATCTTCGAAATTTGTAATATAATTTATTAGAATACATGCATAATAACCTAAAAGCTAACCTAACTTATTTCAATTATTCTAACCTGTGAAAGTAATAAATAGAATGGCATTTAGACAATATTAAATTACAGGTATGTAAATAAGTTATACTATACGTGTAAGAAACTAAAAGCTAACCTAACGTAATTATGTACAACAATTAATGGCTCAACTGCACTTCTACTAGCGCTTGATTTGGATGCTACACTTAGCGTCGCAAGAAAATTCTTCTAAGTTCTATAGAATCACAGTGCGCTAGTGCTCCATGTAATCCCAGAAAGACAAATGCAACCTCCAGCAGTTGGCAGTATATGTATGTGAAATCAGTATGACCAACATTGACACAAAATTCCCAGAACTTGTCTAAAAATGTATAAGTAACATGAAATGAACTAGTGGAAATATGATTTTACGTGGTAACCGTCCGATATTTTGAATTTTCCATAGAATAACAGATATGAAGAGGTAATTTATTTTACGTATCAAATCACATTTAAAAAGCAAGGAACATAAAAGCTAACCAAACCTAAATCAATTACTGTAACACAAATCAATTACTCTAACGTAGGTGAAATCCAGGGAACGTGGAAATGATGTTGGCAACATCTGGAGTATTTTGGGTTGTTGATGGTGGCAACATTGGAACAACATAGGAAGAGAGGGGAAAATAGCAGAAAGTAGCAAGAAAGAATGTAGGACGATCATGTTTTACATAAATATAAAAAAAAAGATCGTTGCAACATTTGAAGATGTTTTAAACATGTTTAAGTGTTTTGTGCATCAGTGGCATAAGAAATTAAATTGAAAATTTTTTGCGACGTAAACCATACAACAGCCCTTGATTTTTCAGTTATATTGTTGTAAACTATAGCTCTTCTTCTGTATTTACTAACATTATTTAATATTTTAAACTTTTTCAAACAATTTTTATAACATTATTAGACAATTTTGAAGTATTTATTTAAATATGCAAATCACAATATTATGTTAGACAATATTGTGATGCTAACTGCTATTTTCTCCATAGAGTATATTACTTAGTCTATGATTTTTCTATTGCTGTTTTGGGTTATCGCTAGTTGGATCAGCGTTAGGGAGTGATAAGTAAGTGTACACCCATTTTTAATAAACGTTTGGTAATTTTAATATTATTAATATATTTTTTAACATAGATTTGGGGATTTATTGCAAATATTCGTCATTTAAATTTCATAGCGACGGATAGTAATCGAGGATGATAATCGATATGTAGTTCGATTGTGAGTTATCGCTGGTTCTATAAACTCTGGTGCATGCGCACTGTTGTTCTATAGGACTTTGAAAATATTTCACGCTATTTTAAATGCAGTTTTTCCGAATCAATTACTCTAATCTAGTTTCTTAAGTGATGGTCCGCAGATTTTCTTCGTGTTTTCATCTTTGGTGACCCTAAGCTTCATTTAATACCAAATTTATACTGAAAAGGGGATGTCTCTTACAGTAAACTGTGAAATGTGTATTTTGTAGTGCTTATAAAATGTTATTTTACTGCTTTGTTTCTGGATGGTCCGAATTTTTTTTTTTTTGTGTTTTCATGTTTAGTGATTCTACGCTTAATTTTAAAACCAAAATTATCTCAAAATTTGGATGTCCACTTTTAGCGCCGTAACCCAAAATGAATTCAAACACAGTAGCATACTTAAATAAAACTATTCTACTGGATAAACGAGTCTTATATCTTCAACAAGTTCCTGAAATGGATCTGCATCTCGCTTTTTACAATCCAAGTGCCATAAGTACTCTGCTAGATGGTAGGCAACCTGGTCACGTCTGACACCCCTCTTAGTAAGCTTACTCCTAATGCTATCCCAGCGAGGTTCTGTTTTGCTTGTATTTACATTTGCTTCACGATCGTCAAATTCTAATGAATCATCCACTCTTACATAGGCGACAAACTCGTCATTCAACAGACCGTAGTATCCTCCCCAACAACCTGTATGGATAGTCGTCCCCTCTTCAACATGATGTTTGATCAAATCAAACACAGCGGTAGCATCCCTATTGTCTTCTGGACAAATAGTCATCCGTACCTCATTTGTTTGGACATCGATCATGCATAAAATCGTATTTCCATCGTCAATCACTTCTCTAATTAACCTCCTTGTCCCAATTTTACACTCGTCAACCTCCACAATATGGCCAGGACCTCCAATTTTATCTCTATTTTTATATTTATAGTTCATTGAAATTAGGCACACCTCACGACAGTAACTGTACCAATCGGCTACTGTACTTTCACTTAAGCGTTTATCCCCGGCTGAACAATTTGTAATTGTTTGGGCATACGAGAATTTGTGGGCAAAACAATGAGATATTGCAAGAACTTGTGCAGGAGATATCTTGCAATTTTCGAACCAAGATCCTTTCGTGACCGACTGTTGGAATTCCGGGTGCCCTTTCCTACAAGAAAACACCGGGAATGTTAGATTTTGTCTTATTACAGGAGTAAGGGTAGCACTGCAATCACGGCACAACATTTTTGGTCTTAGGAGCCCTTCATCGAATAAAAATTGAATACATTCAGTACGATCAAACCATTGTGGCGCTAGATCAAGTAAGTTTATGAATCTTGCCATTATTCAACTCAGTTTAATTAAATAAACAATTCGTCTAAAGAAAAACAAAGCTCCACTTCACATATACATTTGAATTACAAATCCTATCCACAGACTGAAAAACATAGCTGATGAATTCGTTCTCTATGGCTGATGAATAAACATTAGAGAACAATAGAGAATCGACCATAGAGAACGAAGGAATCGACTGAAATGGAGAGGACCAGTGTTGCCAACTATACTAAATATCCCTAAATGCATGCTATTTAAAAAACGTAATTTCCAAATGAAATACCCCAATACGTATACCCGTAATAAGTTAATTTCTTTATAAAATTAACGTTAATATTGTTTTGAACTGCGGACGATCCCATGTAACATGTAAGACTGTGTAAAGCATGGCCTACTTAATATATTTTCTTTCTTTTCCTTTGAGCCTAATACTTCTCCCAATCCTTTTTGGTAAGGCTCTTTCTTCTGTCCACGTATACCCAATTATTTTCTTAGCTCTTAACTATTTGTGAACTTTGATTCCAAAGAAAAATCAGTTTTTTTACTGCTTATCATTTTTATTTTCATTAAGTGGTATTAATATTGACCAATAAGTTAGAACAGTATCAATTAGAAATGATATATAGGTATTTTAAAAATAGAAACGATATGACTTCAGATATTAAAGCGTCTATAAATAAAATGTTCATTCCTCATCACAGTAAAAAGCTAAATAGGCCCTACTAACCATATTTAGAAATCAGAAGGTAGTTGAATGCTGAATGTATAAGATTAATTTGCAATTAATAACTTATGGGTTTAAGTTTTAAAAAAAAAGTTTTTCTAAAACATATAATTAGACTTCAAAAAAGCGCCGATCCGAAGTTAATGAATTGCCGGTGTAACCCATATAATAATGCACAATTTTTATTTATTTTTCTTTTATTTCTTGTATTATTTCTTGTTCCCTTTTAAACCAGGAACTCTTTGACGTTTATCAAATATCTTACATTTGGCGACTTTTTTTTCTTTATTGTTATGTTGGCGAAATTGAGGATAGGAATATAATTTCCAGGTGTAACAACATAACATGAAAATATATGGTACATGTATTTATTTATTTATTTGCGTTAATCCTTGTGCTATCGAATGCACATTATTGGGGATTTCTTGTGATATATCTTTGTCATATCGTTTTCTTTACGTCATGTCTTCCATCGACAATTTCACAAACCCTTCGCATCATGCCTAATACTCCGGTTACTGGGTATTTGCATAATCGCAAATGTACTTACTTACTCACTGGCACTAACGAACCCGTAGGTTCATGACCGCGCGGACATAAGCTCTCCATACATCCCTATCCTGAGCTAATCCTTTCCAATCATTCCCTGTATAATCTACTTCCCTCAAATCATAGTTAATGTTATTCTCCCACCTCATTCTTGGTCTACCAATTGGGCGTTTTCCCTCTGGCTTTCCTACAAGAAGCTTCCATGCACGTCTTTCATTCCCCATATGTGCAACATGTCCTGCCCATCGCAATCTACGAGACTTAACTGTTCTTATTATATCTGGCTTCCTATAAAGACCATGTAGTTCATTGTTATGTAGTCTTCTCCATTCACCTGTTTGTTCATCTCCCCTTTGGTCCAAAAATTTTCCTAAGTACTTTATTCTCAAATACTTGTAATCTAAGAGTCCATGTTTTGCACCCATATAATATAACGGGTAGAATAACTGTTTTATATATTAATCACAAATGTACACCAAAGGAAATTAATAAAACATATTTTTTTAAATTCATTATCATCGTCATCCAAGGATTAAGCCTGTTGGCTCGTTCCGGTTTCATGAAAACTAGAATTGTTAAAATTGTTCAGACCATCTTCTGTGTGGGCGTCCAACATTTCTCCTTCTGTGCGGTTTATAATTTAGCAATAATTTTGGAAATCTTTCTTCTGGCATTCTATCAATATGTTCTTTCCAGTCGTTCCTATATTTAATTATTCGGTCTGTAAGTTTGAAAATATTTAGTTCCTTTCTTATATCTTCATTCCTTTTCTTATCCAGCAGAGTATATCCTGCTATATTTCTTAAAAGTCTCATCTCAGCTGTTTCCAAGTGATCGTCCAACATTCTGATCCATACATCAATACAGGAACAGCCATTACTTTATAAAATTTCATTTTTGTTTCTTTTCTTGTGTTTTTAAGGGTTCTTTTAATAGTGCCACACATTAGATTAAATTTATTTATTTTGTCATTAACATCTTCAGTTTTAACATATTCTTAAAATAGTTAAACAAACCTCATAGTTTTTATTATTAAGTTACTTCTCACTGAAAGATAATATATATTTGAAGAAAAAAAATTTCACCTAGACCGAGACTCTAACTCGGCATCTTTGACTTTCCGGGCCAATGCTATACCAACTGAGCTACCAAGGCAAATTGGGATCTACATGCAAATTTTTTTCTTATATATGTTGTAATTCCCTAGCGCCAAATGCTAAGAAACCTTTGCTTTTATCTTTGCAAATGGTGGCTTCTTTATTCAGAAGACATTTATTGGGAATTTAAACACTACTTTAAAAAGCCAGTAGGGAATTAAACGTATATAAGAGAAAAATATTTGCATCTAGATCACAACATGCCTCGGTAGCACAGTTGGCAGAGCACTGGCCCGGAAAGCCAAAGATACCCCATGCTGTTTACCCGGCATTGTCCGGGAATCTATTCATCCCGATCTTCTTGACATAAATGAGCTGAAAGACAAAAATTAATGTACTTGTTATGATTAATTGAATAAGTAAAATGAAAAATAATTATAAATGTATATTGTAATTATTTTAAGACTCCCTGTGCTGATTACCGGTGTTGCCCGGGAATCTACTTATCTCGATCTTCTTGGCATAAATGAGCTAAAAGATAAAATTTGTTATTGTGAGTTATCTGTAAAAGAATACTCGTGATGTGCTGCTATGCTTGCACAGGAATCTATGTACTTGTCTTGATCTTCTTGGCATCAATGAAAGACAAAAATGGTTATTGTGTGTTATCCATAAGAGATAAATATATGCTGTCATGGACTTTTTTGTAGAGCTTTTTGAGATATTGAATTCTGTGCCCACTAATTTTGTGTATTTGTTATGGTTTAGGTAGCGTAAGCCATTTAAGTGTCCAAAGAGCTACTTTTTTCATGTTTTCCACTACACAGGGTGTAGGAGTTGAGTATCACAACTCTCTTATAGCCTATGTTCATCCCGGGAATCTCCTGAACATTTTGCAAAAAGCCTCATCACAATGGATCAACGGTATGGCCACGCATAAAATATGAACAAACAAAAAACATTCATTTATATATTGGATTTGTAGGAAATAACACTATGAGGTTCTTCTTCCTTCCAAGCATTAGGCCAAGGCCTGTTACGATCCTATAGAAAATTTTCCCTCCTGCATACTTCCGGGAAATTCTCATATAAGACTTGAAAGCATAATAATAGTCCCTTCGATTGGTTGCTGGCCAAAGAAAGGCAAGACCAGTGATGGGGCTGCCATATTATAGCCTCTGGTCAGGCTTTTCTGGAGAAGAAAAGAAAATAAAGGAAATGATATGGAAGAAAGGAAAGACTCCCTAGCCCTCGGATGCTCTAATAGCGTCGGGGTCGAAAAAAACAAGAGTTAACCAAGAGAGGTTAGATAGTAAAGTTAAAAGAGTGTGGTATAAGTAAGTGGAAGAAAGGAAGAAATAGCAGATTGGTTAAAGATAGAAAGAGGAAAACATAAGTAAGTGGAAGCAATGTTTTGCTCAGCTTGGGCACCTTGTGGTCGCCATCCACATATCCCCTAGATGGGGACCCCTGAGGGTCACTATGAGGTTTCTTTTAATTATTAATGAGTAATCCTTTAGTATTCAACAAAGTTCACAAATTTTCATCAAATTTAACATTAAATTAGCACCTTATTGGTTACAGTTTGAACAAATTAATCAAAATCAACAAAAATGAAAAGATTGAAGACGGCAACAAATCAGGGATTTATCAAATTGATTGTAAAGATTGTGAAAAAATAAACGTAGGAAAAACAAAAAGGAACTTGAATACAAGATTGAAATAACACCTCAGAAATATTAAAAATGGAGAAATAGAAAAATCTGCTATAGCTGCACATGCTTGGTCAGAAAAGCACAGAATTGAAACTGAGGCAAAATTACTAAAACAGTTAGAAAAATCCAAGGAACTGACAATTTGGGAGAAAATTTACATCTGCAAGAATAAAAATAAAACAATGAATTTTGAAATTCCCGATGAAAAGGAAAAAAAAAATTGATTTAAAAGTTCATCGTCATCCAACAGAGGGAGCAGAAATCAACTTGCAGGATGGACAACAGTTGTAATGCATCAAGAATCTCGCACAGAAGTGTGACGAAACTAGTCTGTATAAAAATCTCGAAATATGAGGTAAATCAAAATATACAACTCATTAATGATTTAGTTTACCTTTCCTAATACATTTTCTAAGTCCTACAGAATAACAGTGCACATGCGCAAAAGTTTATAGAGCTGCCGCTAGATGGAACCACATATTTGTGAAGTCTACACAAAGTTTATAGAGCTGTTGCTAATGGAACCATCTAGCTGTGAAATCAATACGACAAACCTTTGCAATAAATTCCCAAACATTTATTATGAATAATTTACATGAATATTATTTAATGAAGTGTACACTAATCTAACATACACTAACTTTTCCGATCAGAATCTAACAAAATGAAGTGAGTGAACATCCATTTCTTAATATATATTTTAGAATGTTGGTCATTGTGATTTCACAGATTTGTCCATTATTAAGCAGAAGTTCCATTAAGTGTACGCTCATGTGCACAAGATTCTGCATAACTTCGAAGAAATCACTATGTATGTTGATAAATATTTAATAATTGTAAAAAAAATTACAAGTATCATTGCAAAATGTGTAAAACATTACAAAATGTTAGTAAAGACAGAAAAAGTACACAGAGCAAAAGTATTACAAGAATATACTATGAAAAATCAAGGATAAGGTAATCTAAAGTTGAGCCAAATATTGATTAACAAGATACATACCTCATGTATTTTATTTCAGCATTGCCGACAGATGGTGCTGGTAGGAAAATGCCAAGTAAGCATGATAAATCACCTTCTCTTCCTGATACTGTTGTTGTTTCAATATCTTGCAATCCACTGATCTCTGTTACAACAATTGAATTCATTAGAGTTACATTGTTGCTTTCAATGTTGGTAGTATTCTCCTCAAATTTATAACTAGTTACATTAACAGTTCTTTCACTTGTTGGCACCACTGTTTCTGGCAGAGAGATTTCATTTTCTTTCTGAGATTCCATAGAAGAATTTTTAGTCTTTTCTATTGTGTTTTCTTTTATTGGAGTTAGTGAAATTTCATTGTCAGCTGTTGAAATTTTCATAACATGATTCACAACTTCTTTTATCTGTGGAGTAAACAAAGATGATAGGTCTCCTGCTATAATTTCATTCTTTAACAATTCTAAATTTTCATCATTGTTATCAGTAGCTCTGTTTTTGTATATTTGAGCTTCACTAGACGAAGATGTGACAGGAGAAAGTTCTGGGCCTTGGATTCCCTGCTGTAATGTGTTTATGTATCTGCTTTTCTCTGAAATATCTGTATCAAGAGAATATGTGTTTGATTTTTGTTTGTCTTCACCAGTTTTCTTATTTCCCTGTCTTGCAAGTTCTTGTTTTAGTTTCTTTTTCTCTTTTCTTTTCTTCTTTTCTTTCTTTAGTTTCTCTTCCGTTGATTTGTCAGACTTTGGTTTTTTCTCTTTTTTGAGTTTTCCAGGAAATTCTGATTGTTTCTTTTCCTGAAAAATTTCAATAAAAATATGAATAAATAAAAACAGACAAAAGAAAATACATTCTGTGAGATTTTATCTTATGTAAGTGTGCAAAATATAACATCTAATTTTATGTTTTTATATATGTACTGGTACATGAAATATTAAAGAATTGGAGGAGAGAATGTTCAAGCACGGGAATTCCTATTTCAAACAACAAAACTTTATACAACTTACATTTTGCAGATGATCAATTGTTAATTGCACAAGATTATGAAGATTTAGAATATATGACTAGAAAATTAATAGAAGAATATGAAAAATGGGGATTAACTTTGAACATGAAGAAAACAAAATATTTATCAATTGGTGAACCAGAACAAAATTTAATTTTGGAGACTGGAGAATCAATAAAATCTTGTAGTGACATCACATATTTAGGAATAAAAATAAATAAAAATGGGAGTTATGAAGAGGAAATAAGAAATACAAATAATGAAGGAAAATTTGAAATTGCTTGCCTTAATGGAATATTGTGGGATAAACATATAAGTAATAAAAATAAAATGAATAATATATCATAAAGTTGTTAAAAGCATCATTACTTATGGAGCAGAACTCTGGTCATTAACAACAAAAACAAATAAGTATCTTTTGGCAACGGAAATGGATTTTATACGAAGGGCAGCAAGAACTTCAAGAAGAGAAAAAATTAGGAACTCAGTTATAAGGGAGAAAATGAAGATTGAAGACACTATTTTAGATTATATTAAAACTCAGCAATTAAGATGGTACGGACATGTCCAGCGAATGGAAGAGGATCGGCTATCAAAATCAGTTTTGGAATGGAAACCTGAGGGAAGACGCAGCAGAGGAAGACCTAAAACCTCCTGGAGTCAGGGAATATGTTTATACATGAAGGAGAAACATCTACAACCAGGAGATTGGATAGACCGACAAAATTGGCTATTAGAAATCGGACGATGTCAAAGACATTAATCAACCAATGATCTATCTATTTTTAATTTAACACTTCTCACTGAAGGATAAATTATATTTGAAAGGAAAAATTATACGCTCAGATTGGGGTTTGAACGCAGGACCTTTGGCTTTCTAGGCCAATGCTCTTCTCCTGAGCACTCCAATATAAATGCAAATTTTTCTCTTATCCCGATCACCGAATGCTACGAATCTTTGCTTGATTATGCAAATGGTGGTTTCTTATTTAAGAAGGCCTGTATAAAAGAAAAATTTTCATTTATATTAGAATGCTCAGGTAGTTCAGAGGAAGAGCATTGGCCTAGAAAGCCAAAGGTCCTGGGTTTAAACCCCAGTCTGAGCATATAATTTTTCTCTTCAAATATAGTCTAATTTTATACCTCTGAGCTTAGTTACAGTTGTAATGTAAACAAACCTGATGTATGACTGCATTTTCATTGGTTGAATAATGGTTTTACGTTTAAGCAAGTTAGAAAATGTAGTTCGCTGTCTAACACTTGAAATAAAAATATATATTATCTAGCACATGTCTATATAAGTTATGTGGGAGAATCTTAAAATATATAATTACAATTTTAATAATTAAATAAGATTTTTTTTATTCTTACACATGTACAATGCAATATATGTTGGAATTTCAATTTTTTTTCAAAATGGCAAAATTTCTGCAGAATTTCTTAAACATTGGAAACCAAAGCATTTGAAAAGTGGAGAGAAACAAATTATTTTGAATATTTTTAAACAGCTACTGAAAAATATTTAACATTAGCCATTGAGGATGTGGTGAAAAGAACAGCAGAATTTACAAGTGAGTCAGCATGGAGCATAAAATCTGCTAGTAACGAAATTGTATTGGTAAATAAAGGATATCAATTGGCATCATAGAAAAAAGTGTAAATGTCTGATTAAGCAGGTCCATATAACACTAAGAAATTAGGACTGGAAGTAAATGTCAATAAAACTAAATATATGGTCACACGTAGAAATACATTATATAATGGAAATGGACAACTAATAACAAATGAGGGAAATTTTGAGGAAGTGGCTGAATTCAAATACCTAGGAACAATAACCACAAATAGGAATGAGATGCACAAAGAAATTAAACATAGACTCAATTCTGGAAATGTGTGCTATTATGCATTACAGAGACTCTTGATGTCCCAACTCCTTTCAAAAAACGTTAAACTGAAAATATATAAAACTGTTATTCTACCAGTTATATTATATGGGTGCGAAACATGGACTCTTACTTTAAGGGAGGAAAGGAGATTACAAGTATTTGAGAATAAAGTACTTAGGAAAATTTTTGGACCAAAGAGAGATGAACAAACAGGTGAATGGAGAAGACTACATAACAATGAATCCCCGGAATCTCCTGAATATTTTGCAAAAAGCCCCATCACAATCAGATGGATGCTATGGCAGCGCATAAAGGACAGACATACATTCCTTTATGTATATATATATATATATATATATATATATATATATATATATATACAGATAAAAAACTTACATCTTTGTCACCATCTTCAATTAGTAATTTGTTTCTTTGTTTCTTTAATTTGTTCTTATGTTTTCTTCTTCGGGCACCAGACCCTACGTCCAGTTCAGAAGGTACGCCTTCTGTTCCTGCAGACAAACTGGTGCTGTTTGAATTTCCATCTTCTATAAACATATCTTTTCTCTTCTTCTTTTTCTTATTTCGCATCTTCTTCCCTCGATGTTTCCTTTTTTCAACAAATGAATCTGAAACAGGTTTAAGGGAAGACTTTAAGAGGAACAAAACATAACAATGACAACTCGTTATTTCGTGCTAAACATATTACAGTAAGCTAACAGTGCATGCAAAGAAAATTAAAAATAGCAGTGTTTTTATGGAGATGAATAGTGACTTTAGAGACACCCTGTATACACGGGGTGAATCATAAATATGGCTATACGTTTGATCGCGCTGTGTGATGAAAATATTACCATTACAGGAAATATGAAATTACCGTTGGAAAGGCAATTACTCAAATTACAACAATGGAATAAAACAAAACAGTGTAGAAGTTACGTCATTAGTCAACATGGCGTTGAATATGCAACAGCAAATTACAATTGCTGCAAGGGCAATAACGTATGCTAATGATCGTGAGGCCACAAGACGGGCAAGACGTGAGTTTAACGTAGCATTGCAGTCGTCGACTGTGGGGAAGTGGAGAAAACGACTGCTGGAAACGGGAAGGATGCAGAAAATCAAACCTCCTGGAAGGCCTCGCATTAGCACGGATGCAGAAGCAACGATGAGAATTGTGGAGGCGTTCGACGCTAGCCCACAAAAATCAACCCGCCAAGCTGCACGGGAGCAGTGATTTGTTTTGTTTTGTTATATTGTTTTAATTTGATGGATTCCCTTTCCAATGATAACATCATATTTCCTTTAATAATAATATTTTCGTCACAAAATGCGATCCAATGTATAGCCATATTTCTGAATCGCCCTGTATGAGTTACGTTTTACCTCTATTAAATCCAATTTAAACTTTTTTTTTTACTATTTACCAGGAGAAATCGCTTGTTGCATCTTCGTTGTTTTGTAGAGATAGTGGCGCAGGGGTAGACACAGACACAGTTTCCAGGTCCCAGCTGCAAAACAAATATTAACTCAACTTTACATTCAACCAAAGCGCAATATTTCATAATAAAAATAAACATAAACAGCAATAAAATAATTTTCAATTTTAAATGAAAATAGAGACATGATTGCCGATCCCAGAATGCATTAAATACATAAAAACAACACTTTATCCTGCTGTTAAATTCACATGCAGAACATGATATTAAAGAAGATGATTTACAGACAGCAGAAATGAGGATTGTATTTTCAGAACGTCTCTTGTAAATTAATATAAATATGTTGTAAGTTATCGAAGTTCTGCTTTTATCGCTGGGGTACCGATTTCGCGTCTCTATCATTCCATGTGGGTTTCTTCGTGGACGAAAAGGAGTCTGGGGCAGGTTTTTCTCGGGGTTTCTCCCGTTTCCTCCTACCACAAATTTCGTTCCACCATTTCTTCTTACTCACCCATTTCGTTTCATCTCGTACTTGGATAGGGGTGTATGGAGATAGACGTTATGTGCGCCAGAGGGTTTACTTCGGAAGAATGTTTCAAAATCATTTTTAGACATGTTTATTGTATTACAGCCTCTAACTAACACACTGGCACTATCGAGTCCATAGGTTCATGGCCACGAGGACATAAGCTCTCCATACATCCCTAAAGTAAAGTGATCCCACAACAGGCCCGGAGGCCCTTGGGGTAGTAGGAGGTTAAGGCTCACACTTTTTCTAGACAATCGGCACTTTATGTCAGCCGGGTTGTCAGCCCTGCGTGACGGCCGCCTTTACCCCCAGAACAAGCGTCTGGTACTCATTTCCGTTAGAGGCTGAGTCGACCCCACCATACATCCCTATCCTGAGCTAATGTTTTCCAATCATCCCTGTATAATTTAGTTCCTTCAAATCATAGTTAATGTTATTCTCTATCGTTCTTTGTCTACCAACTAGGCGTTTTCCTACAAGAAGCTTGCATACACGTCTTTCATTCCCCCATACGTGCAACATGTCCTGCCCATCGCAGTCTACCAGACTTAACTGTTCTTATTATATCTGGCTTCCTATAAAGACCATGTAGTTCACCGTTATGAAGTCTACTCCATTCACCTGTCTGTTATCTCTCTTTGGTGCAAAAATTTTCCTGATTCCGATTGAGGGTCTTTCCACTTTTCAGCGGTTGCCCTTTTACCAGCCGGCTGCTGGCCCTTCACATCCACATGTGTCAATCACAGAGGTAGATGATCAACAGCCAGTGTAGGGGTGACATGTGGTTAGCATGTCGAGTCCCCCAGCCGTTATCGCTGGTTCCTCAACCTGGAGCCGCTACTTATTGTAGTTACCCAATTGCCTCACGATGCTGGGTGGGCACCGGTCCCATACTGGCCGAAATACCATGAGAAAATTCCTTCCCCCATGGAGACTCGAACCAGCGCAAGTCCCGTAGCTCTGCGCCAAGGCTTCCTACCTTAACCGCTCGGCTACGGTTTCCGAAGAACTTTATTCTCAAATACTTGTAATCTCATTTCCTCCCTTAAAGTAAGAGTCCATGTTTCGCACCCATATAATATAACTGGTAGAATAATAGTTTTATATATTTTCAGCTTAACGTTTTTTGAAAGGAGTTGGGACATCAAGAGTCTCTGTAATGCATAATAGCACGCATTTCCAGAATTGAGCCTATGTTTAATTTCTTTGTGCATCTCATTCCTATTTGTGATTATTGTTCCTAGGTATTTGAATTCAGCCACTTCCTCAAAATTTCCCTCTTTATTACAGCATCAGTAACCGTAATAAAAGTGAAATATCTTTTCAAGCTGGAAAGTGATAGCATTTATTTGGTGGATGCTAATCGAGAAGAGATCATATATTATATTGTCCACGATATTTACACACCCTTCATCAGACATGACATGTACTAATTATAATGGATTTATTGTAGCGAGGAGGTGACTGGTTTATGGCTCGCGGAGGTGTTACATTGCGTCATCAGTTGCAACAGATTTCATTCATTCGTTCATATCCTTGTCCTTCACCTTAAGGTCGCTTCATTCAACATAAATCTGATAGCAGTTGTAGCGCACAGTGGTCGATATCTCCTACAAATCTAAATAACTCACTGGTACCAGGGGGTTCATGGCTACGGTGACTATCCATACATCCCTATCTTGATATAGTGTTTCGCAATCATCATTTGTACAATTCAGCTCTTTTAGATTGTGGTTAATTTTATTCTCCCAAAACTAAAATTGAAATCAACACAGGTCAGAAGAAAACAGAACAAATTTTAACAAATACAAGTGTTTCAGCCTTTTTCTGGGCGGCTTGGTTAGGTGATAGAGGAACTTCGGGTAATGTGCATCCATGTTGTGAATTTATTGTTTTTTATTCTTCTATTTAAGGGAATTGAATTTTGTTTAATTACAGTGACCATTTAACTCATGCCCCAAATGGGAGTCAATGACCAATCACATTTCAACGATTTTTTATTTATAACCAATCACAGTCGTGTTTCGCCTAGAATTTACCAACTAAAGTTTATCATAAGTAATGCCACGAGTGATTTCCAAATTATCGATAAATTCACGACTCACGAAGTGAGGAGTGAATTTATCTAGAGAATTTGGAAATCAAGAGTGGCATTTGTTAGGACTATTTAACGAATAAAATTAAGCTGTTTACTCACAAATCATTATTTAACTATAGTTATTTTAAAATATTTATATATTTAATGTAAACGGCGATGTTTGAAAACAAATGAGAAACGATAGGTACGCTTCTACTGCTTCTTTTGTTTATCACTGCAACCAGATCATACTATTTATTGCCAAAGGAACGCAATATTGTAAGGAGGAGCTTTCTTTAATATGGTAATTATAACACTGATAAATATTTGGTGAAACACGACTCTGATTGGTTGTAAAACAGAAATCATTGAAACGTGATTGGCCATTGACTCCCATTTGGGGCATGAGTTAAATAGTCATAATAAAGAAAGCACCTCCTTTTTAACATTCTGAATAGGTCATAGCATTATTTTGCAGTGACTGACTCAACAAGAAATACGGCTACCAGATTGTATATATATATATATATAGTGCATAAATGTCAACACATAGCGCATGCGGGAGATAATATAAAAACATTTGTATCAATTTATTATACCACAAAAAAAACACTGTTTACACTTTCTTAAACGAATTATTTTCCAGGAAATGACGTTGCAGAAAAATATAATTGATACATTTACATTATAGGACATCAGAAATTAATTAATATCTATAATGTTGGTTATACATTTTTCCACTAGGGTGCATTCTTACAATATTGCGATCCTTTGGCAATAAGTAATATGATCTGGTTGCAGTGATGAACAAAAGAAGCAGATGAAGCGTACCAATCGTTTGTCATTTCTTTTCAAACATCGCCGTTTACATTAAATATATAAATATTTTAAAATAACTATATTTAAACAATGATTTGTTAGTAAACAGCTTAATTTTATTCGTTAAATAGTCCTAAATGCCACTCTTGATTTCCAAATTCTCTGGATAAATTGAAAATCACTCGTGGCGTTACTTATGATTATCATTAGTGTTGTAACTATGAAATAGCATTGTTATTTTATTCAAATATGGAAACATCTTCATAATTTATAAACTTTTTTACATTACAAGAAAGGTGCACTTTAACTTCCATATTCGGATAAAGTGGACCCCAGAGTCCACCTTAGCTTTTAGTCTATTTTTAAGTTTATTTACTCAATTAATTTACACAGACAGGCACAGATTAATGTGAAAATATTTATGACTGATCATAATTAAAAAGCGTTGATATTTATTTAATGTTTTGAAAAATTATTGTTGATTATAACATTCACACGTCATTCAACTGCAGGAAGCGACGGTCTTTGGGTTTAGTAAAATTACAAGATATTAAATAAAATTAAGTGAATGGTTTTTACAGATAGCATCCTCATTGATAAAATATACGTATTCGTGTAAAGTGGACCCAGGTCCTCGTGGAGGGTCCACATTAACCGAATACCTTTGTTATGTTTAATTATTTTATACAGCCACCACGTCACGTAATATCAAACCCGTCAGTATATTAAAACAGCATCTACATAATATAATGTATTTAGGAGTTTTTTCAACATTTGTAACATTCAACAGCAGAAATTAAGAATTGATTCTTAGCTTGAAAAACTTTTAAAGTGGCCATTTTCATAAATATCACAAATAAACCCTTCTGCACAAAGAATAACAGAAACTGGCCTTGAACCCGTCAAATTTGATGAGGGCAAGAAGTTAAAATGTTTTCTGTTCGAGGGCAGCACCAATTAAAGAAGATATTAACAAACCCAAGGGTCTACATTACCCGAACTGCGTATACAGGTTGGTATTCACAACTCACCTGAACAATGGCTTGACAGACTTGGTTATTATTGAATCTCCAACATCTGGGTCGTCTCCGAACTGTCTCGAGTCAGTTATGCGTCTGACTGCTGAATTTGACGCATCTTCAGGTCCCAGCCAGCAGTTTCCTGAAACACAAATGTATATACATCATTCATATATCGCACCTATACTTCATTTCAAACGAGTTGATAGAGATTCCCCTTTCACTAACTCCACCAGCAGGTAGAAGCGATGGGCAGGACATGTGGCACGAATGGGGAATGAAAGACGTGCATGGAAGCTTCTTGTAGGAAAACCAGAGGGAAAAACGCCCAGTTGGTAGACCAAGAATGAGGTGGGAGAATAACACCAACTATGATTTGAGGGAAGTAGATTATACAGGGGATGATTGGAAAGCATTAGCTCAGGACAGGGATGTATTGAGAGCTTATGTCCGCGCGCCATGAACCTACGGGTTCGATAGTGCCAGTGAGTTAGTTAGTACCAACTTTCTAATAAAACAGAAGCTCTTTGATATACTGTTAGTTGAAGTAATTGTTTATTTTTATTTGTGAATTTTTGTATTGGCATTTAACTTCAATTCCATTTTCCTCAGTTCACTTGTCTTGTGGTTACATGATCTTTATAGGAAACCAGATATGATAAGAACAGTTAAGTTTCGTAGACTGTTATGGACAGGGCATGTGGAACGAATGCGGAATGAAAGAGTGGCATAAAAACTCCTTGCAGGCAAACCAGAGGGATATTACCCAGTAGACAGGCTAGGAATGAGGTGGGAGAATAACATTAACCATATTATAAAAATAATAGGATTTTTTGGTGATAAAATCGTATTATACAAAGTGATTCAGAAATATGGTTATACGTTTGATCGCATTTTGTGACGAAAATATTATTATTAAAGGAAATATGATGTTATCATTGGAAAGGGAATCCATCAAATTACAACAATAGAACAAAACAAAACAAATCACTGCTCACGTGCAGCTTGGCGGGTTGATTTTTGTGGGCTAGTGTCGAACGCCTCCACAATTCTCTTCGTTGTTTCTGCATCCGTGCTAATGCGAGGCCTTCCAGGAGGTTTGATTTTCTGCATCCTTCCCGTTTCCAGCAGTCGTTTTCTCCACTTCCCCACAGTCGATGGCTGCAATGCTACGTTAAACTCACGTCTTGCCCGTCTTGCGGCTTTACGATCATTAGCATACGTTATTGCCCATGCAGCAATTGTAATTTGCTGTTGCATATTCAACGCCATTTTGACTAATGACGTAAGTTCTACGCTGTTTTGTTTTATTCCACTGTTGTAATTTGAATAATTGCCTGTCCAACGGTAATTTCATATTTCCTATAATGGTAATATTTTCATCACATAACGCGATCAAACGTATAGCCATATTTATGATTCACCCTGAATATAGTCAATAAAACCGAAATCACCAAATTAAAATTTCTTTAGTCAATAACACTGAGCAACAAAAATGAAACTTTTTTTGTGACAGAAAGAAAAATAACTGATTCTGACAGTATTTTTTCTCCTGAATTCAAATATGATATCGGTTTTTCTCCATCACGCAAGGTTTTCGAGAGACAGAAACGAATTTATAATTTCAAACACTGTAAGCAGACTTGCTCCCTATATTGATGACATTCTAGGAGATCATCAATGTGCATTTAGAAGAAACAGGTCTACAACAGATCAGATTTTTAGTATAAGACAGATTTTAGAAAAGAAATGGGAATATAATGGTACTGTACATCAACTATATGTAGACTTCAAAAAAGCATATGATTCAATTAAGAGGGAGAAGTTATATAGTATCCTGCTGGAGTTCGGAATTCCCAAAAAGTTAGTTAGACTTATACGAATGTGTCTAAATGGCTCAACGAGTAGGGTGCGTGTAGGCAAACAGTTTTCAGACACTTTTGAAATCCAGAATGGGTTGAAGCAAGGAGA
The DNA here is from genome assembly GCA_030220185.1 of Diploptera punctata. Lineage (NCBI taxonomy): Eukaryota > Metazoa > Arthropoda > Insecta > Blattodea > Blaberidae > Diploptera > Diploptera punctata. The sequence continues at coordinate 590,578 of JASPKZ010010684.1, read as the reverse complement.
TGCACTATCTCCTCTACTATTTAATATTGTACTAGAGCATGCCATTAAATCTTTAGAGAATAAGGAAGGTTTACAACTGAATGGTATTAATAAGCTGTTAGTTTATGCTGATGATGTGGTACTACTGGCCGATAGCGAGGAGATACTAAAGGCCAACACGCACACACTATTGAGTAACACTAAGAAATTAGGACTGGAAGTAAATATCAGTAAAACTAAATATATGGTCACACGTAGAAATACATTATATAATGGAAATGGACAGCTAATGACAAATGAGGGAAATTTTGAGGAATTGGCTGAATTCAAATACCTAGGAACAATAATCACAAATAGGAATGAGATGCACAAAGAAATTAAACATAGGCTCAATTCTGGAAATGCATGCTATTATGCATTGCAGAGACTTTTGATGTCCCAACTCCTTTCAAAAAACGTTAAGCTGAAAATATATAAAACTATTATTCTACCAGTTATATTATATGGGTGCGAAACATGGACTCTTACTTTAAGGGAGGAAAGGAGATTACGAGTATTTGAGAATAAAGTTCTTAGGAAAATTTTTGGACCAAAGAGAGATGAACAGACAGGTGAATGGAGAAGACTACATAACAATGAACTACATGGTCTTTATACGAAGCCAGATATAATAAGAACAGTTAAGTCTCGTAGACTGCGATGGGCAGGACATGTTGTGCGTATGGGGAATGAAAGACGTGCATGGAAGTTTCTTGTAGGAAAACCAGAGGGGAAACGCCCAGTTGGTAGACCAAGAATGAGGTGGGAGAACAACATTAACTATAATTTGAGGGAAGTAGATTATACAGGGAATGATTGGAAAGCATTAGCTCAGGATAGGGATGTATGGAGAGCTTATGTCCGCACGGCCATGAACCTACGGGTTCGATAGTGCCAGTGAGTAAGTAAGTAAGTATATTGTGAGGCAATTTGGTAGCTACAATAAGTAGCGACTCCAGGTTGAGAAAACCAGCTATAACGGCTGGGGGACCCGAGATTCTGACCACATGCCATCCCTACACTGGCTGGATCATCTATCTCTGTTATTAACACATGTGGATGTGAGGCCAGCAGCCGACTGGTCGGCCTGTCGCACCGTGAAGTTTAGAATTAATCTATGGGATTCTTAGTGCCAGTGAGTTAGTTAGTTAGTCATTCTTCAATATAATGAAGTTATAAAACCTTGAGCAATATGTTTCTCACAAAAAGAAAAGAGTTCTATAGAAAATGAGTATGTAAGGGGGAGGACAATATGGCTTTCTCCACGGACGTTTCTCTGATGAGAATGGATTGATATTCTGTATTCAACAAAATGTGAATTAACGAATCAGTACCCATATTGCTGGAGGAATCATGACCTATCCTTTGAACTTTGTGCGATGCCGCGCTGCTTCATGAATATCTTTATTACACGCCACAATAGCGCTGCAGGAGGTTCGCACAAATGACTAACGCATCGCGTCATACCAACATTCAATTTGGTCGAGTAAATTTTACTACAGCTAAACAAAATGTTACCTAATACGGATCAAAGACAACACAATTTGCTCTATTTCTGCGGCTATTGACATGAAAAGTTGGGACATCAAAAGTCTATGTAATACATAATAGCACGCATTTCCATAATTGAGCCTATGTTTAATTTCTTTGTGCATCTCATTCCTGTTTGTGATTATTGTTCCTAGGCATTTGAATTCAGCCACTTCCTCAAAATTTCCCTCATTTGTCACTAGCTATGCATTTCCATTATATAATGTATTTCTACGTGTGACCATATATTTAGTTTTATTGATATTTACTTCTAGTCCCAATTTCTTAATGTTAATCAGTAGTGTGTGCGTGTTGGCCTTTAGTAGCACATTGAATAATGTAAGGTTAATTATTACTTCTTCATATTTAAGAGGTCTAATGACGCTGATTGACTTCTATTATTTACTTAATAATATTTCTTTCACCACTCCGTGCTACAGTGTTCATGTTGAGTTGACAACACTGGACTGTGAGTGCAAATAACCTGTCCCACAAGAAGGCTCAAAATTGTGAGTAGTGGGAGGGGCGAAAGAAAAGAGAGAGATAGGAATGCAGGGTAGAAATTTATTTACCGAGGCAGAAAAGGAATAAATTATTATCCCAGCAACCATATATGTGGCTCTGAAGTTTAGGTTATACGAGAGGTAAAGGGAGAATTCGCCCTCTACTGCCAATTAGGAAATGGTTGTTGTGGGAGTAGATGTCTGCCACGACCAATCATTGCACTTGACGCAGCTATAGCGCGCTAGTAAGGTTTGAAATTGCTGAGATGTTGTCAGCTGTGTGTCTGCCAACCGCATACATAAAGCGGCCACTCCCACTGAATATCCATATCGGCAACACTGTCGTGGAAACGTCAGGGCCGGAGAATCAGTGGCTGCAGTATTGTGTTCAGTTTGCATATGAAACATTCGGCACCACACTATTCGAAACATGATGGCAGGAGCCTTGCGAGATTTTGAATACACAGTTTATGAGGAAGTTCATGGTGTGGCCACTAATGGGAGTAACAGACGAATAGATATTATTGCATTTAGACCATCTTCTAAAATTGGTATGATATTAGATCCCACAATTCGTTTTGAGACTCATAGTGGCCAACCTGAGGAAGTTGACTGTGAAAAGAAAGCCATATATGAGCCAACAATTGACTATTACAAAGACTATTTAACTCATGCCCCAAATGGGAGTCAATGACCAATCACGTTTCAATGATTTCTGTTTTACAACCAATCAGAGTCGTGTTTCACCAAATATTTATCAGTGTTATAATTACCATATTAAAGAAAGCTTCTCCTTACAATATTGCGTTCCTTTGGCAATAAATAGTATGATCTGGTTGCAGTGATAAACAAAAGAAGCAGTAGAAGCGTACCTATCGTTTCTCATTTGTAAACATCGCCGTTTACATTAAATATATAAATATTTTAAAATAACTATAGTTAAATAATGATTTGTGAGTAAACAGCTTAATTTTATTCGTTAAATAGTCCTAACAAAATGCCACTCTTGATTTCCAAATTCTCTAGATAAATTCACTCCTCACTTCGTGAGTCGTGAATTTATCGATAATTTGGAAATCACTCGTGGCATTACTTATGATAAATACCAACTAGATAGTATAACTGTCACAGGATTGATGATCGGGGCAAGAGGTACTATACCAGGATTCTTAGCCAAATTTTGGAATTCCTTAGATTTGGACAGAGCGTATCTTTCTAAAATTGCCATCGCTGCCATTAGAGGATCAATTTCAATTTTAAGAAACCAAGGGAGGAAAGGAGATTACAAGTATTTGAGAATAAAGTACTTAGGAAAATTTTTGTACTAAAGAGAGATGAACAAACAGGTGAATGGAGAAGACTACTTAACAATGAACTACATGGTCTTTATAGGAGGCCAGATATAATAAGAACAGTTAAGTCTCGTAGACTCCGATGGACAGGACATGTTACACGTATGGGATATGAAAGACTTGCATGGAAGCTTCTTGTAGGTTAGTCAGAGGGAAAACGCCCAGTTGGTAGACCAAGAATGAGGTGGGAGAATAATATTAACTATGATTTGAGGGAAGTAGATTATACAGGGAATGATTGGAAAGCATTAGCTCAGGATAGGGATGTATGGAGAGCTTATGTCCGCGCGGCCATGAACCTACGGGTTCGATAGTTCCAGTGAGTAAGTAAGTAAGTATATTTACAAAATTTCTACTTTATAGTATGTATACTTCAATTAGGCCTACAATTTGATTTTTTTAAATGTATTTACAAAATGTATTTCATCAATTCCAAAAATTAATTGTCTGTATCACTTTGTCCTTGAGGCAATCCTCTGATGAGGAAAGTTTTATATAATAAATAATATATGGGGGCACAGATCCGTTGGTCAGACAATAAAGGGTCTTCTTGGCCTAACATATCATTGAATTCGCCTATTTTTTTAGTTTGTATTGTACTGTACGGTACTGAAAATGGCGTTAGAACAGAAACAAAAGAAAGAGCTGAACACGAGTCTTGAATCTCACGACTTTGAGTGCTTATCTTGCATCGATATCTCCAACGTTATTCCCTCCGATAAACTGGTAGCAAGCCAAGCGTGGCATTTTCCTAGTAACAGATGTTCTTTGCAGATTATATTCTAACTAACTGGCTCTATCGAACCCGTAGGTTCATGGCCACACGTACATAAGCTATCCATACATCCCTATCCTGAGTTAATGTATTTCCAAACATCCCCTACATAATCTACTTCCCTCAAATCACAATCCATGTTATTCTCTCATCTCTTCCCCCCCCCAACGCTGTGGTCTCGAGGTAGCGTGCTGCCTTGTCACGCAGCGGGCCGGGATTCGATTCCTGGTCGGGACAGGCTCCTGGGTGAGGTTTTTTTCGGAGTTTTCCTCACTTGTAAGACAAATGTCAGGAAGGTTAGGGCCCAACGGTCCCCTAAAATCATCTGGCCATCATCATCATCCTTCGCCGGTGTGGAAAGCAACGGGAAGCTACCACACCTACAATTCCCTAGTAAAACTGCAAAGCACAGCATGAAAATATTATGACTGCAGTGAAAGACCTGCCCTTGGGCAGAATACTAAAATATGCACCCTATCCTGAGCTAATGTTTTCCAAATTTCCCCTGTATAAACTACTTCCCTCAAATCATGTTAATGTTATGCTCCCACCTCTTTTTTTGTCCACCAACTGGGCGTTTTCTCTCTGATTTTTCTACAAGAAAGGAGGCACGCCATAGCGTTAAGGCAATATGCTACAAACAGGAAAGTCGAGGTTCGAGGATTTTTAACTGATCGAAATCTTCTGGTGGCACCATAGCCCTAGGGTTGACTCAGTCTCTAACTAAAATGAGTACCAGTAGTTTATAGAAGGGGTAAAGGCGGCCGTCACGCAGGGCTGACAAGTGCGGATTGTCTAGAAAAAATGGGAGTCATAACCTCCTACTATCCCAAGGATTTCCTATCGCTTGTAGTGGGATCATTTTACCTCAGCTTTCCTATAAGGAACTTCCATGCCCCTCTTTCGTTCCTCATTCGTGCCACATGTCCTGTCCACCGCAGTCTACGAGACTTAACCGTTCTTATTATATCTGATTTCCTATAAAGACCATGTAGTTCACTATTAAGTAGTCCTCTCCATTCGACTGTTTTGAGCCTTTGGCACGGATTTCCTGAAGTAGCCCCAGTCCAAACAACTGAATAGGGCACTATTTTACTTCGGGTAAATTTTACCCCAGTAGAATCCATGTCCGCGTTTCTTGACGGCTGTATTTTTACGGTGAAAGATCGTCACTCTTTCGACCAGTCCGGCATGGATAACCCTTTCGGCAGCAATGCTACCGCCGGCATAGCTCTCGGGGCAATTTAACCACACAAGCCACTCCACCACAAGTTAACACACAATGGAGGGGCAGATTTTATCTACAAGATCAACCACATACGTTGTTTCTTTAGTTTTGGCAACTATTTATTTTTCTGGATACATAGCATACAAACGTGGTTGTAAATTTTAGAGGCCTTCGATGTAGTCAGCAGCATTGCGTACAATGTGTTCCTAGCGATGTGTAGCTATCGGTACTTCTTAATCTCTGGATGGTGCAGTAACTGATAAACTGCACTCTGAATGTCGTCCACTGTTCTGAATCTCTTCCTACGTAGTGGTTCCTTGAGCTTAGGAATGAGGTCGAAGTCGCAGGGACTTATGTCCGGAGAGTATGGAGGGTGGTAGAGCACCTCCCAATCCCAGCGATTGAACAAATCAGTCATCTCTCCGGCTACATGTGTCCTTGCAGAATGATGATCTTGTAGAAGATTCCGGGCTGTTGGCCGTGGTCTTGAGGCTTGTAGTTCCCCGACGTTTCACCAGAGACTGCGTCCGGCATCCTTAAGGGTTGTCTTGAGACTGGCAATTTTGTCGACTACCTGCCCTATTTATACATTTATCCGTGACGTGTTCTCTGCGCGGTCCGATACTTCGTAAATTGTATCTACCTTCTGGTTGGTTAGCATTATGGTCTTCCATTGCACCAATGAGGTTGCTGTCTGCTAACCAGAAGGCAGATACAATTTACGAAGTAACGGACCGCGCAGAGAACATGTCGCAGATAAATGTATAAATAGGGCAGGTAGTCGAGAAAATTGCCAAACCACTCTGCCAAGGTTTTGGTGGTTTCCCTCTGGCGTAAAGGCGAATGTCGGAGATGTCCCCTTGCTTTGTTCCACCATCAAAATTAAAATTAACTTAAAACAATCCCCCCAATACCACAAAAATCGACCGGACTGGGAAGGAGTTGTGATTAAAGATTTCGAAAGTACCCATCCCCAAAAATAACACATTATACACACTCACACTACCAAATCTACAATAAGCTACAGCTGTTCACATCTCTTCTCACCAACACTCTCTGCCATGGACACACTTTATTTTTATTAATTTTAATAATTTTCGACCATTAAATCCAAGTTAGCGGGGCTAAAGGCTGAAAATCCCTGGAACCGGCGGGTTACTTCTTCACCCAAAAGGAACCCAAAACCGCTGCAACTTCGGTCGCAGCCGTATTTGGGAATTCCACAGATTCGGACCGGCCTTAAAAATTGCCAGTCTCAAGACAACCCTTGAGGATGCCGGACGCAGTCTCTGGCGAAACGTCGGGGAACTACAAGCCTCAAGACCATGGTCAATAACCCAGAAATCTTCTACAAGATCATCATAATAACTCCGGCCGTGAAAGCCTAAGTCAATATATTAGATGGGTGGAATATTGATGGAGTGTCGTCGGCGCTGCTCGCAAATTGCTTCGTACAATAGTACTCTGCATCGACGGTCTGCCTTGGGTGAACGACATGTTTTAAGATAAGACCATCCCAATCTTAGGCTAGGATTAGCATCCTTTTCAAATTCGTAGCCGAACTATTGTTTTTCGCGGTGACCCTGTATGACGCCATTCAGATGACTGATGTTTCAACTGTGGTTCATAACTTTTCGCCCAGGTCTCATCAACGATGATGATACGTCGTAAGAAGGACCTCTCATAGCGCTCCAAGTGCGTATGAGCAGCTTCATATCGCAGATATATTCAAAGGACATATTTTTAATTTAATGAAGGGAACTACTTTTTTCGCGTACTTATTGCTTCTACAACATACGTCGGTGTCCATAACCAATGAAAAGTGAGCAAGTCACGTGGTTTTGTTTTGATGAGGGTCACTTTAACCCTTAAATAGGCAAAACGCAAATTTCTTCTGTTAGTTATTTGAATGTGGCGGACCGCAGTGAAAACGGAATCTTGTGCAACTGTTATTAGGTATGTATATTGTATAATTAGACACACATTTAAGTGGTTTCTTTTTGTTCCTTTCCTTCTGATTTATTTAAAATATTAAATTAATTGAACCAACTGATGTATCCAAAAAGATACATTGCGAATTTCAGCGGATAGCCTTATGGCAGGGCTATGGCCTGTAGTTAGACCACTTTTACATCGACGGACAAGTGTTTCAGGATTCTCTATGAGTTAGCAGAAACAAACAAAGCGCTATATTTGCCACATTGAATTGGTTTGTAGATTACACGTGTTAAAAGCACATTAACTATTTTGTCACCACTCTAATATAATTTAAGCCGTACGACACCGAACCACTTCCTTAATTCCTACACATGTAAAAACATAAACTAACTGACGAACTCACCGCCACTATCGAACCAGTAGGTTCATGGCCGCGCAGACACAAGCTATCCATACATCCCTATCCTGAGCTAATATTTCCCAATCATCCCCTGTATAATCTACTTCCCTCAAATCATGGTTAATGTTATTCTCCCACCTCATACTTGACCTTCCAACTGGGCGCTTTTTCTACAAGAAGCTATCATGCCCCTCTTTCATTCCTCATTCGTACCACACGTCCTGACCAACGCAGTCTACGAGACTTAACTGTTTGTATTATATGTGACTTCTTATAAAGATCATGTAGTTCACTGTTATGTAGTCTTCTCCATTCACCTGTCTGTTCATCTCTTTCTGGTAAAACATTTCCTAATAATATATTGACTTAGGCTTTCACGGCCGGAGTTACTATGATGATCTTGAAGAAGATTCCAGGCTGTTGGCCGTGGTCTTGAGGCTTGTAGTTCCCCGACGTTTCGCCAGAGACTTCGTCTGGCATCTTCAAGGTCTCAAGACAACCCATGAGGATGCCAGACGGGAACTTCAAGCCTCGAGACCACGGTTTACCGCCCGGAAATCTTCTTCAAAATCATCATTTCGTAATAACTGTATTCTCAAATACTCGTAATCTCCTTTCCTCCCTTAAAGTAAGAGTCCATGTTTCGCATCCATATAATATAACTGGTAGAATAACAGTTTTATATATTTTCAGTTTAACGTTTTTAAGACAAATTGGAACATTTAAATTCTCTGTAGGACAGGGCAAGTGGCACGAATGAGGATGAAAGAGGGGTATGGAAATTAAGAGAACTAGAAGTAGGCGAATAATGAGGTGGGAGAATAACATTAAAATAATTTGAGGGAAATACATTATACACAGAACATAGTAAACCATATAAGGTCGCTCAGAACTGGTTGGCTTGGACATTTGATAAGAATGGATGATCAGAGACTGGTCAAAAAGCTCTACAAATGGAAACCTATAGGAGGCAGAGCTGTAGGAAGACCAAAGATCAGATGTGAGGATGACACAATGAACGATCTAAGGAAAATAAAAGTGACTAATTTGAATATGGCAGCAGACAGATTGGCATGGAGGAGGATTGTTGAGAAGGCCAAAACTCTCACTTTTGAAGTTGTCGTGCCTTAAGATGATGATGAGATTATACAGGGGGTGCTCGGAAAAATACAGCTCACGATAGGGATGTATACAGAGCTTATGTCCATGAACCTACGGGTCCGATAGTGCCAGTGAGTTAGTTAGCAGTTATTTTTTCCCTCCTCGTCAGAGCCGAATCTCGTGAAATGAGAATACAATGACAGTTGACGCTGGCAGATATATGAGATCCACGACCTCTCGCGGGATAAAAAAAGAACGAGCCGGCGCCAGAGAGCGACATTTGTATCAATGCGATCCAAGTGTAAATGCAATTTAATGTATTGTCTCCTAATTGACCCAGAGAAGGTTACTTCCAAGCAGACATCTTCAAACATCATCTTTTTCTGCAACAGCCAACAATCTACATCGCGAGTGTTCCAGTTTTAAAATAATAATAATAATAATAATAATAATAATAATAATAATAATAATAATAATAATAATAATAATAATAATAATAATAATAATAATAATAATAACAATAATAATAATAATAATAATAATAATAATAATAATAATAATAATAATAATAATAATAATAATAATGATAATGATAATAATAATAATAACAATAATAATAACAATAATAATAATAATGATAATAATAATAACAATAATAATAATAATGATAATAATAATAATAATAATAATAATGATAATAATGATAATAATAACAATAATAATAATAATAATAATGATAATAATGATAATAATTTATAATAATGATAATAATAATAACAATATAATAATAATAATAATAATGATAATAATAATAATAATAATAATAATAATAATAATAATAATAATAATAATAATAATAATAATAACAATAACAATAATAATAATGATAATAATAATAATAATAATAATAATAATAATGATAATAATAATAATAACAATAATAATAATAATAATAATGATAATAATGATAATAATAATAATAACAATAATAATAATAATAATAACAATAATAATAATAATATTGAAATCTACAGAAATGTATTTTTTAATAAGATCTGTACGACGCTCTAAATTAGACAGGATTAGAAACACTATTATCATAAGTAATGCCACGAGTGATTTCCAAATTATCGATAAATTCACGACTCACGAAGTGAGGAGTGAATTTATCTAGAGAATTTGGAAATCAAGAGTGGCAATTGTTAGGACTATTTAATGAATAAAATTAAGCTTTTACTAAAAAATAATTATTTGAATATAGTTACCGGTGTTTTTAAAATATTTATATAGTTAATGTAAACGGCGATGTTTGAAAACAAATTAGAAATGTGAGGTTATGTATATTCACTGCAACTCGATCATATTATTTATTGCCAAATAGGATCGCAATATTGTAAGAATGCACTCTAGTGGAGAAATAAAAAAACACATCAAACTATTATAATCAACATTATAGGTTAATCATTTATATTTTGAATAAACAACTCAGTAAAATCACGGAATCTATTCATTATTTGCTATATTCAATGTATTTGTTGGAGAAAAATAATGGTCTAACCTGTTCAGAACATTAAAAAAGGAGGAGCTTTCTTTATCACAAAAGCAGGAGCTGATAAAGAGAAATCGATAAAGAGCGAGGTGAAACACGACTGTCATTGGTTGTAAAACAGAATTCATTGAAACGTTATTCGCCATTGACTACCATTTGCGACATGAGTTAAATAGTCATAAGTAATGCCACGAGTGATTTCCAATTTATCTAAAGGATTTGTAAATCAAGAGTGACATTAACTAACTAACTAACTCACTCACTGTCACTATCTGTTATTCTCCCACCTCATTCTTGGTCTACCAACTGGGCGTTTTCCTTCTGGCTTTCCTACAAGAAGCTTCCATGCAAGTCTTTCATTCCCCATACGTGCCACATGTCCGGCCCATCGCAGTTTACGAAACTGAACTGTTCTTATTACATCTGGCTTCCTATAAAGACCATGTAGTTCATTGTTATGTAGTCTTCTCCATTCACCTGTCTGTTCATCTCTCTTTGGCCCAACAATTTTCTTAAGAACTTTATTCTCAAATACTCGTAATCTCCTTTCCTCCCTTAAAGTAAGAGTCCATGTTTCGCATCGTGACATTACTTACGATAATTTGCTTTGTACACCCCTGCTACTTGAAAGGATACAAAGAATGTGGGTGGAATTTTAACGATAATTGCGGGTGTGACCCTGTACGTCTTACTCCCGTTAAAATATTGGTTCTCGATATTCGCAAGTTTATAATCTCGTCAAAGGTCACAACCATAGCACTCCGTGAATAGCTGTAATTCCTCGGCTCTCAAAAGACAGAGAGGCTGGTCAATGGAATGCATTCAATCTACAATATTGACTTCGCTTCTAGGAACAACTTTATTTGCAACACATGGATTACAAAATGTGACCTATTGAAACAGAGGACGTCAGCCAACGACTTAACGCGTTTCGAATTCTCTCGGCATATAAATTTAGTCGTGTAGGAACTGCGGAAACTAAAAATAAGCTAATTCCTCAATATGTCGACATTTAAGTTCCCATTTTGCTGGTTTACAGAATATACAGGGTGTTTCAGAATAAGTATTACAGGCTTCTAAGGGTTGTACAGGGGACTTGGTAGATAAAGTCTTAATAAAGAACCCATGTCCGGAAACGTACCATTTCGATGTAAAATAGGTTTGAAAATCGAAACACAATGGGCTGATATCGTGTGTCTTGTGTTTCAGAATAAGTATTACAGACTTCTAGGAGTTGTAGAGGGAAGTTTTGATAAGGAACCCATGTCTGGATACGTACCATTTAGTAGCAAAATAAATTTGAAGATCGAAACACAATGGACTGATACCGTGTGTCTTGTGATTCGGAATAAGTATTACAGTTATTCAGTTATGCAAGGAGATGCACTATCTCCTCTACTATTCAATTTTTTACTAGAGAATGCCATCAAATAAATATAGGATGAAGGTCTACAACTCAGTGGTATTAATAAGCTGTTAGTTTATGCTGATGATGTAGTACTATTGGGCGATAGCGAGGAGATACTAAAGGCCAACACGCACACACTATTGAGTAACACTAAGAAATTAGGACTGGAAGTAAATATCAATAAAACTAAATATATGGTCACTCGTAGAAATTCATTATATAATGGAAATGGACAGCTAATGACAAATGAGGGAAATTTTTAAAGAAGTGGCTGAATTCAAATACCTAGGAACAATAATCACAAACAGGAATGAGATGCACAAAGAAATTAAATATAGGCTCAATTCTGGAAATGCGTGCTATTATGCATTGCAGAGACTCTTGATGTCCCAACTCCTTTCAAAAAACGTTAAACTGAAAATATATAAAAATATTATTCTACCAGTTATATTATATGGATGTGAAACATGGACTGTTACTTTAAGGGAGGAAAGGAGATTACGAGTATTTGAGAATAAAGTTCTTAGAAAAATGTTTGTACCAAAGAGAGATGAACAGAGAGGCGAATGGAGAAAACTACATAGCAGTGAACTACATGGGATCAGATATGGAAAAAAAGCAGTTAAATCTCGTAGACTGCGATGGGCAGGACATGTGGCACGAATGGGAATGAAAGAGGGGTATGGAAGCTTGTTGTAGGAAAACCAGAGGGTAAACGCCCAGTTGGTAGACCAAGAATGAGGTGAACCGTGGTGAGAGGAAAGTAGGTTATACGGGAAATGATTGGAAAGCATTAGCTCAATATATGGATGTATGGAGAGGTTATGTCCGCACGACCATGAACCTACGGGTTCGATAGTGCCATTGAGTTAGTTATTTTTTACATATCTTCGTAACAAACTCCTTAAATATAACATACACAAGAAACCCTAAAATAACGTAGATACAAAATGAATGCCTTACATGACAGTTGAATGTAAACAATGAGAGGCGGAATGGCGGAATGCCAGGTCGTAGAAATGGATGTTTGTGGTCTAAATGCTGATTCTGTATTGTTTTCTTTAAACTGCAATAAGCTAAATTGATTGTAGCCAAAAGACGGTAGCAATAATGTCACAGTTTTTATAAACGCAGGGAAAATAGGTCATATAAACAAATGAATACATTTTCCTTATTATGAGACGAAAGATTGTTAAGAATCTTGGCAATTTCCTGCTTTTAGCGATTCAGCTTACAAATGTAAGCTATGAGTTTATATTCTGAAATACAGGCTGTCCCTAAAGTCACTATCCATTTCAATGAAGAAGACAATGATTATTATTTAATTTTAGGAAGTGATATTTTGAGGTTATTTTAATTATATTATTTTTAGTCTGATAAACAGAAGTACTCTTGAAAAGAAGAACCACCTATGAAGAAATATAGGAAATTCACATATCACCCCTGGGTACACAATAAATTCCAAAAAATATTTGAGAAGTTTAATATTAAATTAGCACCAAAAAATAACTACAGTTTAAATAAACTAATAAAAACCAACAAAAATGAAAAAAACTGATAAAAATAAAAAGTCAGGAATATATAAAATTGAATGCATGGGTTGTGAAAAGATATATATATATATATATATATATATATAGGGAAAACAAAAAGAAACCTAAAAATTAGAACCAAAGAACACATAAGAAATATTAAAAATGGGGAAATAGAAAAATCTGCAGTTGCTGCTCATGTTTGGTCTGAAAAACATAATGTAAATTCAGACACTAAATTATTAAAACAGTTAGAAAATACAAAAGAGCTGACTATTTGGGAAAAAAATTATATTCAGAAGAACAGAAACAGAGTTATGAATTTTGATATTCCGATGGAGCATGACCTTGTTTGGAGGTTCTTTGGCGAACCACAGGATGGAGCTGACATCGGCATCCAGGGTATGCAACATAATGCAACATAAATCAAACCACACTGGACAAGCTGATGATAAAACAGAATTGTTTTTGAAACATGTTCAAGAACAAATCAACATTAATATTGAGGTAAGATGATCAGACTAAAAATAATATAAGGCAATGATTGAAAAATCAATATTATTGTGAAGTTTTACACATATTCTACTGGCTTTCTACGTGACCGCCATCTGGTGAAAACACATGCTCCATCTTTCAGCTGTGAAACAAAATGTATACCTTAACATTTAAACTGTAAACAAAGACGCTTCTGTGATGCGATTCCATAAATCAAGCAGACGTGATAAGGACGTTTTCGTTTAATTTTCCATGGTGTTGCGAGGGACATTCAACTCCCTACTGAGGCGTCGAGTTGATGCGTTCGGACTATCGCTGGCAATTTGAACCTGCTGCACTGATACACGTGGTCGTTCATGACGTGCCTCATCACACACACTGACAGCGTGTCCCAAGATATTTAAAATCCATAACTTGTATAATTTTCTCATTAATTTCTAATTTACATAATTAATATTTGTTATTCACATATATGGAACAATAAATTATGTGTTTATTCTTTTTTTACTTGAATTTATGTAGGTGGCATGCCGGCATAGAATCCCCATTTTCATAGTCATTTTTTGGTGCCTGGCGAGAATGGACGATGCAAATTTTCAGAAGTGATAGGCCTACATTTTCATAGATACAATCTCAAAGCGAGTCTTGAAAGCAATATATTTTCTCTGTCAGCACTAAATATCTTAGATATCATTTTAGTTATGACGGCCAAATTGATATATGAATTATTTTTTCATTTGGAATATTCCACAATACAGTGTTTCGCCTTCAACCCAAAGTGATTTGTCGCCAGAGGTTCCTGTCTAAAGCATATTCTTTCCTCAGATCTCTAGCTTCCATACTTCTCCTCACTCCATCCATCCAACGTTATCTAGGTCTGCCTCTTCCACTTCTTCCATTTGCTTTTCAATTAAGAATCTTCTTTGGTATTCTCTCTTCTTCCATTCTTATGAGGTGTCCATACCATTTCAAATATGTTTCTTCTATTTTTCCTAATGTTTTTTTTCGACTTGCATAATTTCTCTTAGTGTGCTGTTTCTGACTTTATCCCTTCTTGAAATTCTTGTCGATCGCCTCCAAAAATCCATTTATACTGCTAACAGGTTGTTGGGTTGTTTTCTACTTACAGTCGAGTCTACAACAAGGGAACACCACCTAGAAACACTCACCACTGAATATGTCCTCCGCAGTTGAGGGAGAAACGTCTGGAAGAAACACCAGTTATAGACCACGGCCACATACCCCGGAATCTTTTTAATATTATCAAAGCTTTATTCCTTCAGAATGCAAAAATATCAATTTTTAAGGGATTTTAGGGTTAATAAATTCTATCTTCAAGCCACAGTTAGTCCAAAAACATTCAAGACTAAAAGTGTATAAAACACTGGCTCTTCCAACTCTTTTGTATGGTAGCGAAGTATGGACATTGAAACAGAAGGATATACAGAGACTTAGATCTGCTGAAATAAGATACCTTTGGAGGACTGCAGGATACACACTACTAGATCACAAAAAAATGAAGACATCTTAGAAGAATTACACATGGAACCTTTAGAAAACAAAATTTCTCATTACAAGTCAAGATGGATGCAACATGTTCATCGAATGGAAGATCACAGGATACCCAAACAAATGTTAAGATATCAACCTGCAGAAAGAAGAAGACCAGGACGTCCACTCAAAATACTTCTGGATGGTGTTTCTCTTGAGGCCGAAACAGGTCAAGAAATGGCCTAAATTCGTGAATGTACTATGATGATGATGGCATTTCTTCAGAAACAGAAGGATATACAGAGACTTAGATCTGCTGAAATGTGATACTTTCGGAGGACTGCAGGATACACACTACTAGATCACAAAAAATGAAGACATCTTAGAAGAATTACACATGGAACCTTTAGAAAACAAAACTTCTGATTATAAGTCAAGATGGATCCAACATGTTCATCGAACGGAAGATACAGGATACCCAAACAATCTGCAGGAAGAAGAAGATCAGGACGTCCACTCAAAAGACTTTTGGATGGTGTTTCTCTTGAGGCCAAAACAGGTCAACAAATGGCCTAAATTCGTGAATGTACTATGATGATGATGATGATGATGTTCCTTCAGAATTCCTAAAAGCTAGTTTGGAAAGGGAATGGTGTGCCCTTATACATACAAGAGGTCTGTTTAAAATTCAAGTCTGCAAGTGAGGTGGGTGTCACTTGAAAGTATAATTTGTGTTTTCACTGTGAGTTCGGATATTCTTTATTTACAACCGCTTTCAAGTCACGTTAAAAGGTGTTGTTTCCACAAGAATATATATCTTCTTATTACTTAAGTCTATCATTATTCAGCAATGACGCCTCACTTACAAAGTGTGTAAATCTTTATTCTTTAGGCTGTTGTCCGAAAAGATTTTTGAAACTTTTTACAAATATACACTAAGGGGACATGGTAGTCTGAGCATATGGTTGCTATGCAGCAGTGAAATCAAGACATGAAGGATTTTGGGTACATTTTTCTCAGAAACCCCTTGTAGTATAGAATCATAATTGTCATAAGCATTTGTTAGGACTATTTAACGAATAAAATTAAGCTGTTTACTCACAAATCATTATTTAACTATAGTTATTTTAAAATATTTATATATTTAATGTAAACGGCGATGTTTGAAAACGAATGAGAAACGATAGGTACGCTTCTACTGCTTCATTTGTTTATCACTGCAACCAGATCATACTATTTATTGCCAAAGGAACGCAATATTGTAAGGAGGAGCTTTCTTTAATATGGCAATTATAACACTGATAAATATTTGGTGAAACACGACTCTGATTGGTTGTAAAACAGAAATCATTGAAACGTGATTGGTCATTGACTCCCATTTGGGGCATGAGTTAAATAGTCATTATAATTAACAATATGCATGGCCAAAATAATTGAATTATCTCTATTGGTTTAATGGGAAAAAATATTTGCTTTAGAAAATAAAATTTTCTCAAAATGTTATTTATAGATATTTAGGTACCATTTTCTCAAAAACTACTAGAGGTAGAAAGTTGAGATCACTGGGCCGTCCTATGAAACGCTGGAGGGAAAGTTTTCTATAGGATCGTAACAGGCCTTGGCCTAATACTTGGAAGGAAGAAGAAGAAGAAGGATAGTAGGCAAGAAATGGATGCATAGTCTCTTGTCCATCGATAGGATAACAAAGAGAGTTTTACATTGGTATCGACTTGTTCAACGGATTTCGGAAGAACAGTGGCCTAAACGGGTGTTGGATTGGATGGTACCAGGCAGAAGGAAGAGGGGAAGAACCAGAAGAACATGGTATGAGGGAATATATGACGTCATGATGAAGAGGACAATGGGAAGATAGGAATCTCTGGAAAGCAGGAATTAAGGGCGAACTACTGTAAAGTGGAAAGACTTTATTAAGTAAGTAAATTATGATTAATGTTATTCTCCCACCTCTTTCTTCGTCTACCAACTGGATGTTTTCCTCTGATTTTTCTACAAAAAATTTCATGCCCCTCTTTCATTCCCCATACGTGCCACATGTCCTGCCCATCGCAGTCTACGAGACTTAACTGTTCATATTATATCTGGCTTCCTATAAAGACCATGAGAGTTCACTGTTATGCAGTCTTCTCCATTCACCTTTTTGTTCATCTCTCTTTAGCCCAAAATTTTTCCTAAGTACTTTATTCTCAAATACTCGTAATATCATTTCCTCCCTTAAAGTAAGAGTCCATGTTTCACATCCATATAATATAACTGGTAGAATAATAGTTTTATATATTTTGAGTTTAACATTTTTCGAAAGGAATTGGGACATCAAAAGTCTCTGTAATGCATAATAGCACGCATTTCCAGAATTGAGCCTATGTTTAATTTCTTTGTGCATCTCATTCTTATTTGATTTGTTCCTAGGTATTTGAATTCAGCCACTTACTCAAAATTTCCCTCATTTGTCATTAACTGTCCATTTCCATTACTTACTTACTTACTCACTGGCACTATCGAACCCGTAGGTTCATGGCCGCGCGGACATAAGCTCTCCATACATCGCTATCTTGAGCTAATGCTTTCCAATTATTCCCTGTATAATCTACTTCCGCAAATCATAGTTAATGTTATTCTCCCACCTCATTCTTGGTCTACCAACTGGGCGTTTTTCACCCTGGCTTTCCTACAAGAAGCTTCCATGCAAGTCTTTTATTCCCCATACGTGCAACATGTCCTGCCCATCGCAGTCTACGAGACTTAACTGTTCTAATTATATATGGCTTCCTATAAAGGCCATGAAGTTCATTGTTATGTAATCTTCTCCATTCACCTGTCTGTTCATCTAACTTTGGTCCAAAAATTTTCCTAAGAACTTTATTCTCAAATACTTGTAATCTCCTTTCCTCCCTTAAAGTAAGAGTCCATGTTTCGCACCCATATAATATAACTGGTAGAATAACAGTTTTATATATTTTCAGTTTAACGTTTTTTGAAAGGAGTTGGGACATCAAGAGTCTCTGCAATGCATAATAGCACGCATTTCCAGAATTGAGCCTATGTTTAATTTCTTTGTGCATCTCATTCCTATTTGTGATTATTGTTCCTAGGTATTTGAATTCAGCCACTTCCTCAAAATTTCCCTCATTTGTCATTAACTGTCGATTTCCATTATATAATGTATTTCTATGGGTGAACATATATTTAGTTTTATTGATGTTTACTTCTAGCCCCAATTTCTTAGTGTTAAAAAATAATTTTGTTTAAAAAAGTCAGGTTCGTTTGAATAATTTGGCGTTGATATGTGCAGCACGTAGACATTGGCAGACGTAGATATGCAAATGTTAGACAGGAGAAGGATTCTAGGGGCTGTGTTAATTATAAAACAACTGAATTTATGTTGTGGTCGCTAGTGGACAGCGGGAGGAGTGGCGAACTGTCACTCCAATGACAGAATCTCTGCTTTTACAGAAATCGAATGCATATATTTCGGTTCAAGTCTCCAACAAGTATCGCATATTTTAAAATATGCTTTATGTCTAGGATCTTTCACATATTATGCAATTTTTAAAAATGCAATAATTAAGTCAAAAACGCATCGACATTTTGTTCTCTTTTTCATCTACATACGCTCCCATTTAGTGTGGAAAATTATATGAGGCACATGTCCACCTCCACTGTCTCAGCAGGCAGTTACACTGTCTATGAAGTATGTCATACTCCTCTACTATTTAATTTTGTACTAGAACATTCCATTAATTCTTTAGAGAATGAGGAAGGTTTAAAACTCAATGGTATTAATAAGCTGTTAGTTTATGCTGATGATGTAGTACTATTGACCGATAGCGAGGAGATACTAAAGGACAACACGCACACACTATTGAGTAACACTAAGAAATTAGGACTGGAAGTAAATATCAGTAAAACTAAATATATGGTCACACGTAGAAATTCATTATATAATGGAAATGGACAGCTAATGACAAATGAGGGAAATTTTGAGGAAGTGGCTGAATTCAAATACCTAGGAACAATAATCACAAATAGGAATGAGATGCACAAGGAAATTAAACATAGGCTCAATTCTGGAAATGTGTGCTATTACGCATTGCAGAGACTCTTGATGTCCCAACTCCTTTCAAAAAACGTTAAACTAAAAATATATAAAACTATTATTCTACCAGTTATATTATATGGATGCGAAACATGGACTCTTACTTTAAGGGAGGAAAGGAGATTACAAGTATTTGAGAATAAAGTACTTAGGAAAATTTTTGGACCAAAGAGAGATGAACAGACAGGTGAATGGAGAAGACTCCATAACAATGAACTACATGGTCTTTATAGGAAGCCAGATATAATAAGAACAGTTAAGTCTCGTAGACTGTGATGGGCAGGACATGTTGCACGTATGGGGAATGAAAGACTTGCATGGAAGCTTTTTGTAGGAAAGCCAGAGGCAAAACGCCCAGTTGGTAGACCAAGAATGAGGTGGGAGAATAACATTAACTATGATTTGAGGGAAGTAGATTATACAGGGAATGATTGGAAAGCATTAGCTCAAGAGAGGGATGTATGGAGAGCTTATGTCCGCGCGGCCATGAACCTACGAGTTCGATAGTGCCAGTGAGTAAGTAAGTAAGTAAATAAGTATGAAGTATGTCATAACTAGAGACCGGATGTTAGGGAAAATGCCTACAGTTATTTATTATAGATATTGTAAAAGTGACTTCATGTAAGTTCATACCAACGACCCTAGAGTTGTTTTCCATGAAGTTCATTTTGCCTATAAACCTATTTCAGCTTATAAAGCCTATAAATGCCTATTTGCAATTTTTTATCGAAATTAACTCAGTTTTTCAATGAAATCAATTGAAATGGACAAACTTCATGGCACAAATTATTTCATAGAAGTTTTCAAGTGTTCTTTTTATAAATTCCCTTAGAATATTTTAGGATAAGGGTATAAATAACCCAATAACCTAGCAGGTAGATGGTTTTCCCCTCAATGCACTCCCGTTAAGTAAATATTTTATTTTTCCACCTCATGCATTCCCGTTAAGCGAAATAACCCTATGATATATCCCATTGTATTATGCTCCGGCTCTAAGAGTAGGAGAAAACTTCTTTGCTTCTTTTCAATACAAACATTGCTGAGTGACAACGAGGGTAGATGGCTCAAGCTTTCTTTCTCTGTCTCACACCTGGTGCTGAAACCGTTAGGTGACTGGAATATTATTTTTGAAGTTGGTAACACTGAATTCAGTCTGCAGTCCTCATTCACAGAGAGGTGCTTCAAAGACAAAGTGGTGCGACAAGTGTATGTGGCTTATTTTTTTTAACCTTTACAACAGTTGTTTTACGATGCCTAAAGAACGGACAACAGTAAGACAAACTGACCAATTTCGTGAAAGAATTTGGTGCGGAAATGTTCTCAGGTGGCGGTTCAATATTGTTTTGCAAAGAGTGTACAATTTCAGTGCATTGCGCGAAGAAGTGTCATGTTTCACACTGCAAAACATACGTATGCTCTTTGTAAAAAAAAGGCAAAAAAAGTTCCAAAATCATCTCTGATATCTTAGTATGCTATTGATAGCATATGTTATATTCTTCACGTAGGACTGTAAACATTTTTGTTGTAGTCCATTTTTTGTAAAAGCCTATTTTTAATTAATTGAGTTGGTGTTTACTTGATGAAAAATCCATATTTTATTAATTAAATAAAAATAAAACGTAGTTTTATTTGATTTTCATATTTATTATATAATTCAGTGACAAATTATGAATTGTGTTCCAACTGATCTAAGCAACAATACAACAATATTTATTTAATTTTTTTAATTTAACAAAGGGGATTCATTCAAATCAAGTTGAGAATTTAACAGTTTTTTACTACTTTTAAATGTATTAATTTCTACAGCCTCCAAAAGATCTAACTTCTTACCCTTATCACAAATACGTAAAATTTCAAAATTTGGATCGAAACAATGATTAAATTGGAATAGGTGGTTAGCATATTTTGAATTTTCTAAATTTCTGTTATATGCTCTCATGTGTCCCTTTATCCGAGAGATAAAAAGTTTGTCCTATATAGACATTGTCACATGTGCCACACTTCAATTTATATACGCCTGATAATTTTTATTTTTTTGTTTTGGTTTTTAATGTTTAATTTTAGTGCCTATATTAATTATTTTAGTGCCTTTTTGCCTGCCTATTTTGAAATGTTTAAGTGCCTAACATCCGGACTCTAGTGATGACCCTTTCACAGACATCTCTGTTGATGTTGTTGAATTCCTTTCTTAAGTTGGAGAACTCTTTGTGGTTTCTTCACGTAGACTTTGTAGTTGACATAACCCCATAAAAAGAAGTCACATGGAGTAAGGTCACAAGATCTGGGAGGCCGTTCCAAGTCACCACGAACTGAGATCACACATTTAATGGAGTGGGGTTAACATCTCGGGGGATGTGATTTAGGGAATTGAACTTTCAATCGTGGTCGCCATTGCTGTAAGTACGACAGAACCTACTATCCCGGAAAAATAACTGTTTCGCACGTTGTAATCTCATTTTACTTTCACGGATTCTTTTTAATATTAACCATCAATTAAAACCTATTTTAAATATTTTTTTTCCCCGTTATATTTTAATGGTCCACCGCTGTGGTCTCGAGGTAGCGTGCTGCCTTGTCACGCAGCGGGCCCGGGTTCAATCCCCGGTCGGGGCAGTTTATCTGGGTGAGGTTTATATCGGTGTTTTTCCTCACCTGTAAGACAAATGTTAGGAAAACTTTAAGGCCCAAACGGTCCCCGAAATCATATGGCCATCATCATGATCCTTATCATCATCATCATCATCATCATCCTTCACCGGTGTGGAAAGCAACGGGAAGCTACCACACCTACAATTCCCTAGTAAAGCTGCAAAGCATAGCATGAAAATGCTATGATTGCAGCGAAGGACCTGCCTTCGGGCAGAATTACTATGGATGGATGGATGTTTTAATGGGATATTTAACAGTGCGTACAATTTAGTGTAGGAACCATATTAATTTTGATGAAATAATAAAATGTTCTTATTTAGGTTTGAGGATCTCTTACGAAACTGAACATTTTCATCACTCCGGTCCCAGGTTTATTATTACCTTCTGGGGAACTCGTCCCGAGTTTGAACCCGCGACCCTGTGTAACATAACACCTAGACCAATATGTACATTAGGCTTATATTAATTCGCATAAAAAATAAATTTTCCAAGCTGAGTTCATACTGTCATGTGCTGAAAATGTTCAAACTTCACTGACCGTTGTAAATAATTTTGAAAGCTGTACATTTGCAGATATGTGACGTGTGCGTGGGACGCCACGTGAAATGAACTGTGACAATTGAAGTGCCAGGCTTAATGCGTTCTATTGATTATGTTAATTAAAAATTATTCTCTGTTGTAATTGTAATGACAGTTGCAATGCATATCGAGTGGAAGTGATATACATCCCATTAATGCAGTTTAACCTCTCACCTTGTTGGTACTTTTACGTCCCACGTGCCGCTCGGGTGACACGACCTGTTATACACACTTTTTTAACCACACAAGGTAATGGAGAGTCTCTCTGAATGAGTGATCAGCTCAATCTCAGAGTGAGATGCAAAATCCACGCCTTAAAGTCTCTCCAGGAGAATTTGCTCCGTGGATTTCCCCATCCTAAAAAAAATTATCGACCCTGACTGGGATTGAACCCGCTACCCTCGGGACCAGAGGCAAGGAAGATAAGCACTACAAAATTAAAATACACTCTTAAAGCAAGTGATTATGCAGTACAGCCATTCTTAAAATTATACCTAGAATTGAAAGGGAAGATTTAAGAAAGAATTAAAATGTATAATATTTTCGCACGCACAGAAACAAACAAACAAACAAATTCAGTAACACATAAACACATACACAAACAATCACATAAACAAAAAACACATAAACACATACACAAACAATCACATAAACAAAAAACACATAAACACATACACAAACAAAGGTAAACAAATACACACTGACACACACAAATGTAAACAAACACACACAAAACATACATACAAACATACAAACACAAATAGACAAACAAAGATATACAAACAAACAAACATAAACATAAACAGACATACAAAAACACACATAACACAAACACACAGACAAAACAAACAAATACAAACATAAAAATAAACGCATACACACAAAAGCATATAAACAGATACAACATAAACACATACACAAACAGGCACAAATACAAATACACACATAAACACACTAACATACACACAAAAATGTAAACAAACACGCGTACAAACACAGGCATACAAAGATACACAAACAAACATAAACATACACACAGACAAACAAATAACACACACAAAACATACAAACAAACACATCAACACATATACAAACAAAGATAAATACAAAGACAAACAAACACACACTGACACACACAAATATAAAACACACACACAAAAAAAAATATATATATAAACAAACAAACACATACAAACACAAATACACAAACAAAGATAAACAAACAAACATAAACAGACATACAAAAACACACAAAATACAAACACACAGACAAAACAAACAAACAAACACAAACATAAAAACAAACGCATATACACAAAAGCATATAAACAGACACACACATAAACACATACACAAACAGGCACAAACACACACACATAAACACACTACATACACACAAAAATGTAAACAAACACACATACAAACAAACACAGGCATACAAAGATACACAAACATAAGCATACACACAGACAAACAAATAAACACACACAAAACATACAAACACACATATAGAAAACACTTAAACAAACACACAAACAAACAAACAAACACACAGAAGCTTGTAAATAAACACACACCCACATATAGGTCTATATTTTTTCATGTTTATTTTCGGTGTTTAGTAAAATAGGAGAAATAAAGAATTGAAAAAAAAAAACATTTTGATGAGAAGGACATCGACAGGTTAGGAATTCGCTGAAAATGTTTGATTGAAAAAGTCAATAACCTTTCTTGATGTTATCACGTATCCACACCCATGTTTATATCGAACTAATCTGAGATGACAGCTGAATGTCGAGTGTGCGCGTCATTTTCTAGTTGCTAATATCTACAACCAGGTTTACAGAACATGATACGAGGCGATAAAACACCACGTTTGTGATTCCAAAACCAAACAGTCTCGAGATAAAGAAGCGCTAAAACAAATATCAAATTACGCGACAGTTGATTCGGGTCAAACCTACTGTTTGGTCAGCACCTGCTTATCGAGCAAGATTTCGTTCAATCCACTTCTTCAAGCACTAGAATACTGACACTATCGAACCTGTAGGTTCATGGCCGCGCGGATATTAGTCTTCCAAACATACCTATCCAGAGCGAATGTTTATCAATCAACCACTCTAATTATGCAAAGCACTAAAATCCAGTGCCAAAGCTCCCATTTAAGGGGACCGACTGATGCATTTCAATTTTTTTCCATCTGATTGTTTTGAAAATTTTATCACATACATCATGTGCTTATAGAAGTGTTTCTGTGGAGTTTGGTGTTCATAAGTAGAATAGTTTCAGAATTGTGATTTTTTATATCTAATTTTTTCAAATATTTTCTAAAAAAAAAGCTCCTCACGGTGTATTTTTCATATTATCTGTTGAAATTTGAGATTCAGAGTCTTTATGATTCCTCTAAACACATTTGCTGTGCAAAAAATTTCATAAAGGTAGGATAGTGCTTATTTTTCATTTATCTTCTTCTTCTTCCTTCCAAGTATTAGGCCGAAGCCTGTTACGATCCTATAGAAAATTTTCCCTCCAGCGTTTCATAGGACGGCCCAGTGATCTTCGTCCTCTTGGTATATAATTATAAACAGCTTTGGGGATCCGATTTGAACTCATTCTTTCAAGATGGTGTTTCCAATTTAGTTGGTACTGTTTAATATATTCCAAAATTGGCGTAGTCTTCAATTCTTTTAAGATATCGGTGTTCCTTTTCCGATCCCATCTGGTGTAACCCGCTGTTCTGCGCATGAATATCGTTTCACAAGCCGTTATTCTGCTTTCATATTGTCTTTTTAGTGTCCATGCTTCACTACCATAGGTCAACACTGGTCTAGCCAAAGTGTTATATAAACGTAGGTTCGTTGATAAATATACCGTCAAACACAAGAAATACACAAAACTAATTCTTCATTCTTTTGATATTTCTAATGTTTAAACATTTTTTTTATCTATTCTCATACATTTTCATCTTAATTTAAAAGACCACACGTGTCTTAGACTTGTAACTGCATAGCAAATTTGAATTAGCATATATTGGGGAGTCTAACCAACTTCGCCATGGCCGGTCCCAAGTCCGGATGAGAACGGAGGAGGGGGAGGAGTAAGAACCTCGTTAAAAAACCAGGGTTCAGTTGGCTCCGACTGATAGTACTCTGTAAGCCAGGGTTACGGCGAACACCTCAACGGCAGAGTCGGCGCAGAAGGAGTCCTTCATCACGGCGGATCTGGCGGAAGAGGGAACGCTATCTCTAAGGGAAATAGAGAAACGCTGCCTTGCGGTGAAGAGGGATCTTCAAAGCCTATGGGAGGAAAACCCAGACAGAAATTTTCCTGGTCCTCCAGGTTGGGGGTTTATGCTGTGGGCCAGCTCCCCACACATTAGAAAAAAACATAAAATGCTAAGGCCAAATCATTCAAAGCGGGATATAGATAGGAGAGTCTAACCACAACATTTCACTTTGATGGCGTAAAAATTGCATCGTAAACAGCATTTTAAGTTTTAGAAAATGTTAAAAACATGGAAACTGAAAAAAAAAAAAAGGAACACACAGTAAAGTTTAGGTAGTGATGCTGACCACAAGTCCAAAGGTATTTAAACTCTTACGTCAAGGACTCAATTTTTATCCTACAATAAAAATTTGTACATGAAAATGATCCTAAAGAATCAGATTTATTAAAAAGCAAATAAACAAAAGTGCATTGTTTTGCTATTTTTTCCAACATTTCCACCATTCAGTAGCCCCAAACTATAAAGTAAAGTAAAGTAATCCCACTACAGGCCTCGGGATGCCCTTCGGGAGGTTAAGGCTCCTACTTTTTCTAGACAATCGGCACTTGATGTCAGCCGGGTTGTCAGCCCTGCGTGACGGCCGCCTTTACCCCCAGAACAAGCGTCTGGTACTCATTTACGTTAGAGGCTGAGTCGACCCCAGGGCCATAGTGCCGCCAGAAGGTTTTGGTCAGTTTAAAAATCCTAACCCCAATGGGACTTGAACCCTCGACCTTCCGACTTGTAGCGCAGCCCCTTAACCTCTACGTGAAGACGTGCCCCAGCCCCAAACTATAGAGGAAGTAATAAATGTAGCCTACATGTGTTAATCACAGAGATAGGCATTTTCATCTTGATTTTGTTTTCACAATAACATTATAATATGATCCATTATTGGAACTGTGTTAAAATAACAGTATTGGGAAATGTTAAATAACATAGTTTACTGCTTATAAAAGTGGTTGTGTAAAATTCTCAAATATAGATACTTCTAAACGAAGCCGGCCGTTGGCGATGGTAGTGACACCTACCTGACAGCGGACTAAACGAGAATTATAGATTTGTATATGTGGAAGGAATTGTTAATGCTTGTGCCAGGTCTAGAATGGTGTAGTGGACTGCAGACTAGTCTGGAGAACTAGAGGTCCACAGTTCGATTCCTGACTTTAGACATTAATTTTTTTTTCTTTTCACATTATCATTATAATATTCATATACTTTACTATTATATACGTCCCATGTCCTTGGTATATGGCCCTTCTGACATGCATAGAAAAGTAAAAAATAGAAAAAATGTTTGTAATTTTTCCAGATGCTTTTGTTTCATGGATTGGATCCAGCTGTTACTGTACAAAAGTTTCTCAATGACTGTTTTTTTCTTTTTTTTTCTTCTTGGACTTAGCTTGACACGCCCATTTGCCTTCTTGGTAAAGTTGTTCTCTCTCTTCTCTTAGGTTTGAGTTGTTCAGCGTTATTTAGTTTCTTCGTCTCATTGTGCTTGTCTTTCTATTAGAATTGTTAATTCATGAGTCCGCCATGGGACAGATCTAACTAACTAACTCATTGACACTATCGAACCCGAGATTCATGACCACGCGAACATAAGCTCTCCATACATCTCTATCCTGAGCTAATGTTTTCCAATCATCCCCTGTATAATCTAATTCCCTTAAATCATAGTTAATGTTATTCTCCCACCTCATTCTTGGTCTACTAACTAGGCGTTTTACCTCTGGTTTTCCTACAGGAAGTTTCCATACTCCTCTTTCATTCCCCATACGTGCTACATGTCCTGCCCATCGCAATCTACGAAACTTAAGTGTTCTTATTAAATCTGGCTTCCTATAAAGACCATGTAGTTCATTGTTATGCAGTCTTCTCCATTCACCTGTCTGTTCATCTCTCTTTGGTCCAAACATGTCCGTAAGAAGTTTATTCTCAAATACTCGTAATCTCCTTTCCTCCCTTAAAGTAAGAGTCCATGTTTCGCATCCATATAATATAACTGGTTGAATAATAGTTTTATATATTTTCAGTTTAACGTTTTTTGAAAGGATTTGGGACATCAAAACTCTCTGCAATGCATAATAGCACGCATTTCCAGAATTGAGCCTATGTTTAATTTCTTTGTGCATCTCATTCCTATTTGTGATTATTGTTCCTAGGTATTTGAATTCAGCCACTTCCTCAAAATTTCCCTCATTTGTCATTAGCTGTCCATTTCCATTATATACTGTAAACTTCAACATTAATATACACATTTTGTGAGGTAAAAACAATTATGATTGTGGTTGAATTTGAACCACTTGGCGAACACTAGTAAGACAAGAGAATAGCGGTTGATTCGCCAGGTGATTGAGTGGACCTGAGTCATGCACGAGTCAGGAGTCACGGAATTGAAAAGAACAAGGCGTGTGTTGGGCGTGCTCGGAAATTTCAGAAGGAGAATAAACCTGATGAAATCACTCACCAGAAGCAACTCCTGCTGTTTTTAAAATTCCCCTTCCTCCAGACAACACAAATTGTTGTATAAGTGAATTGAAATACTTGTCTCATTCCCTTTATGATATAACGATTCTTCTCTTCTTCTTCAGCTTTCTCCCACTTATAGGTTGCCCGTCTTCAGTTTCCATTTATCGCTATCATTCCAATCTCCCTCTTCCAAATTCCTATCATCCATTATAGTTCTGACGTAGGTTTTCCATTTCCATCTTGGTCTGCCACGTTTATTTCTTCCAGGGGTTGACCACTGGTATATATTTTTTGGCCATCTTTCATTTTCCATTCTTTGTACATGACCATACCATTTAACCGTTTGATTTTCAATCCTCTTAACAACAGATGTGGTGACATTCATTTCTCTCCAAAGGAATTCATTTCTTATTTTATCCTGTCTTGTTTTTTTGGATAAAATACAACATATGTACACGCTTCTTTTATGGATTTAACATCGCCTATTTCTGCTTTAAAGCTAATCCCAGTCCCAGGGGGGTGAGACTTTGGAACTTTGCCCTAATATGTTAAGGCACGGCAGAAAAAATGGATTGATGGTATTTTGTGCAGCATGAGGGTAAAGGATTGGACAATGGAGATTGGAACGACAGAGAGAAGTAGAGGAGAATAACAGTAGATTAATTGGGTGTAGGAAGATGCGAAACATTGTGAAACCTGCTCTCTCTCTCTTTCTCTCTTTCTCTCTCTCTCTCTCTCTCTCTCTCTCTCTCTCTCTATATATATATATATATATATATATATATCGAGTGAATTTCCGCAAATTGGTATAGACCTATGTGACATAAATCTTACATTTAAGAGGAATATCAATTAAAAAAATATGGAAGATCCTAAGGAACGGAATAACAGAACTGTAAGTAAGTCTGTTAGTTATAATAATATACCTAATATCATATATATATATATTATATATATATATATATATATATATAGGACAAAGTGGTAGACCTTTTATCTCTCGGATAAAGGAACACATGAGAGCATATAACAGAAATTTAGAAAATTCAAAATATGCTAACCACCTATTCCAATTTAATCATTGTTTCGATCCAAATTTTGAAATTTTACATATTTGTGATAAGGGTAAGAAGTTAGATCTTTTGGAGGCTGTAGAAATTAATAAATTTAAAAGTAGTAAAAAAACTGTTAAATTCTCAACTTGATTTGAATGAATCCCCTTTGTTCAATTTAAAAAATAAATAAATATTGTTGTATTGTTGCTTAGATCAGTTGGAACACAATTCATAATTTGTTAACATGTCTGAAGAAGGTACAGTGTACTGAAACAGCTGTCACTGAATTATATCTTAATAAATATGAAAATCAAATAAAACTACGTTTTATTTTTATTTAATTAATATATGCCTAATATTACAGAAACAATCTCCATGCCTCAATTAAATGAAAAACAAGATGACTATAATATATCACAAGATGATATTACTATACAGAGACTTCTTGTTGATGATGAGAATCCAAACTGCCAACAAGTTCGTAGAAAAAAAACGAAAGTATAATGAAATCAGCAAGCCTCCTAAAAATATTCCATCAATAAATGTATATAATCCTTATGATACACTTATGGATGATACTGAGAATGCAGACAACATAAATTCATCTCAATCAACAAAACCACTTCCACATAAACCACCACCCATATTTATACCGGGTGTAGTTAACGTACCAGAACTAAAAAATTGTGTAATAACTCAAGAACGGCTGGACCGATTTTTATGATCTTTGATTTGTTGGATTTGTTTCCGCCCCGAATAGCAGATAACTATTAAAACATCGGAAAAATTAACGTAAAAATATTTAAAGGCGATACGACGTTCGTCGGGCCAGCTAGTATATATATATATATATATATATATATATATATATATATATATTCTTATCATACCATATTAAGCTTGCATTGCTCAATGTTAAAGATTTAATTATAACATCGATAAAGCGCCACTGCTATAAAGTAAAATAAATATTCTCTTTAATTTGCTTACTTGATATAGTCAGCTACTAGATGGCAGTGAAAACAGTGTTCTCGCGACATCTAGTAATAATGGAGAGTATAATACATATATAAGAAAAATAACTGTTTGAATTGGATTCGCCTGGTAGTGTTATATATATATAT